>CM061130.1:31533816-31758568 GCA_030789695.1 Scilla litardierei
GCACGACAAAGCTCCTCAACGTCCTCCTCAGCCAACTCATCTAACTCCTCATCCTCAGAAACGGAAGGAGGAAGATCAACACCCATCAGACGAGCCATAAGGCAAACTACCTCCTCGGTACGAGCCAAGCGAGACTCGTGACGACGAAGTAACCGTACGACATCATCCAGGGTGGCAGAGGGAGCAGCAGAGGCACTGGCAGAGGCAGGGGCAGACGTTGATGGTGTCGTCCTCTGAACGTGACGAAGCACCGCAAGAGATTTCTTGATGGCCGTCGCGTTCAGGGGAGGACCAAGGGGACGCTCATCGTCACGAGGCAACGTGACACGGAAGTGACGAAACACGAGGGTCAATAAGCAAGGAAATGGGATATGAGCCAATTTAGAGGACCTGCGAATACACTCGAAAGATTCAATCTTATCGAGTATAATGCAGAGCCCAATTAATCGAGCTCCCCATGAAGATAGCATAGAAAAGCTTCACTAAACGAGGGTACGGGTGAGGATTCACCTTCGGGTCAAATCGAAGGTAATCGAGGAGACCCGACAACGAGAGAAGATCAGCTAACCCAATGAAGTCATTGAACTGGACGAAATGCTCCAGAAGCAGCGGGCAATGTTCGATACGGTTGTACGCCGCGAGACACATAGGGTCGTCGCGACACAACGAAATATCGACACCGCCCACCGGCATCAGAGCCTTTCCCTTAGGCTTACGGGTAGACGTACGAGGGTGGGTGCTAGACTCGGGATGGCTAGGAGGAGTGGGTTCCCTATGAGTCTCTGTCTCGGGGTTATACTCCGTATCGGAAACGGTAGGAGTATGGAATGAAGAATGAGAGGCAAGAACTTTGGCCTTGGGCTTAGGCTTGGGTTTGGGTTGACCTCTAGGCTTGGCGGTCGTTGTCCTCTTCTTCTTGAGAGGAGGAAAAGATGACGAAGGATGTGTGGTCTTGGCACGGCGTTTTGGAGGGGTTGGATGCTCGGGATCCGAAGGGTTTTGATCTACGGTCATCGGCGAGGGGCTAGACGGAGTGATCGGGATACGTGTTCGGGCCATAATCTCGGCACAACACGACACAATAGATCGAACAAGAGAACCCTAGCTGAAAAAGAATCAAACCCTAGAAACGCTAGATACCCTAGAAACCGAGCTAACCCTAGCACTAGGAATGTAAAACTAACCCTAGAAGGAGAGGAAATCACCTAGAAAGAGGGGCCGACGGAGGAGATCGACGTAGATGGCCGGAAAACGGCTGGAGGTCGATCGGAATACGAAGGGGGCTGCGAGGGGTCGTGGTTTTGAGCTGAGTGAGAAGGGGATTGAACCGATTAGAATGAAAACAAACCGACTAAACTGAGTTTAAGTCGGTCGAGATCGCAAATGACCAAACAGTCCCTGGCACAACTAGTCGGTCACAGTTCAAGCACTGACCGACTAGATCACGATCTAGTCGGTCGGTCAATGAGCTTGAACCGACTAGTTGCAAACAGTGGCTGAATCCAAGATTTACTGACAAGATTTAGTCGGTCTGCGTTCATTTACTGACCGACTAGATCTCAATCTAGTCGGTCGGTCACTGAACATGAACCGACTAAAGAGTTAAAAATGAAGAGGAAACTCAAAAAGCTTGAGTTAGTCGGTCTAAGTTCTTCTACTAACCGACTAGATGAACATCTAGTCGGTTGGTGGTTGAACTGAAACCGACTAAAAGAGTACAAAAGTTGATAATCAAGATCTCTCCTCAATACACTTGGACGATATATCGCAAAACTCTCAATAATAATCTAAACTACCCCATTAAACATCGAAATCTTAAATACGACATTCAAAACATGAATTCGAGCAAAAATTCAAAATATCGCATAAATTCTCAAAAAATCCAATAAGTCTAGCATGAACGAAATATTTCGAAATATAATAGCATGCAAGATTATTGAATGAATCATGAATCCTATATCTCGGATTCACCCATAATCCCCAATTCTCGACGCAACCGCACAAAGGAGTCCTCCTTTAGGGGTTTCGTGAAAATATCAGCGATTTGCTTTTGGTTTTCAACGTACACTAAAATGATGTCCTTTTTAGCAACATGATCATCTAAAAAATGGTGTCGGACATTTATGTGTTTCGAACGGGAATGGTGTACCGGGTTCTTGGAAAGACATATTGCACTTTGGTTGTCAACCATGATAGGGCAAGTATCACAATTAATACCAAAGTCTTTAAGTGTCTGTCTCATCCAAAGAACTTGAGCACACGCGGCACCGGTGGCAATATATTCCGTCTCGGTGGTTGAAAGTGACACGGAATTTTGCTTCTTGGAAAACCAAGAGACAAGGGAATTTCCTATAAAATGGCAAGTGCCACTAGTACTTTTCCTATCGGATTTGCATCCCGCATAATCGGCATCACTATATGAGATTAACTCATACGTGATAGATTTTGGATAAAGTAATCCAAAATCAAGTGTATAACTTAGATAACGGAAAATACGGTTTACCGCTACTAAGTGAGACTCCTTAGGTTGAGACTGATAACGAGCACATACGCATACGGCAAACATAATATCGGGCCTACTTGCGGTAAGATAAAGCAAACTACCTATCATACCTCGATATAGACGAATGTCTACATCCTTACCGCCTGTATCCTTATCAAGATGCGTAGTCGTGCTCATTGGAGTCTTTTTCCCTGAAGCACTCTCCATTCCAAATCGCTTTAGCAACTCCACCGTGTACTTCGTTTGGTGGATGAAGATTGCATCGTCCATTTGGCGAATTTGGAGACCTAAGAAATACTTGAGCTCACCCATGTGGCTCATCTCAAATTATTCCTTCATAACATTAGAAAACTCTTCGCAAAGAGCAAAGTTAGTAGCACCGAAAATGATATCATCAACATATATTTGAACTAAAATTATATCATTATTCGCATGCTTAACAAAAAGTGTAGAATCGGCTTCTCCCATTTTAAAATTTAAATCCAAAAGAAAATTCTTTAGGCGATCATACCAAGCTCGAGGAGCTTGTCTTAAGCCGTAAAGCACTTTCTTTAGTTTAAAAACATGATTTGGAAATTTGTCATTTATGAAGCCCGGAGGTTTAGAAACGTAAACTTCCTCAACGACATCTCCGTTTAAAAATGCACTTTTAACATCCATTTGAAATAATTTAAAATCCTTATGGCATGCAAAAGACAATAATAATCTAATTAATTCTAATCTAGCTACCGGAGCGAAGGATTCTTCGAAATCAATACCTTCCTCTTGTCGATAGCCTTGAGCAACTAACCGAGCTTTGTTCTGGACGACGACTTGGTTTTCGTCGGTTTTGTTCTTGAAGATCCACTTTGTCCCTATGACGGTGTGGTTCTTCGATGGCAATGGAACAAGCTCCCAAACTTCATTCCTCTCGAATTGAATGAGCTCCTCCTCCATGGCTAAGATCCAAGCGCTATCTTCGCATGCTTCATTAACATTCTTTGGCTCTATCGAGGAGGTAAAGGCACAATGAGCGAAGTAGTTCACTTGCGATCTCGTCTTGACACTATCATAGATATTGCCAATGACTTGCTCATGAGGATGGTCACGAACGGTATGAAGCCGTTTGGGAATACCTTGGTCACTAGGAACATTCTCAACAACTTCATTAGTTGGGTTAGTCTCAATAGAATCAATAGAATTATTAGACTTAGAATTATCAAACGAATCACATAAAACATCCATAGAATCATTATCATTTGAAATTCTAGTTGGAACAAATCCTTCATTAAAAGAGGCATGAAGCGACTCCTCGATCGTTGAGGTTCGTTTTTTGAATATCCGGTAGGCTTTGCTACGCGAAGAATATCCAACAAAAATCCCCTCATCGGATCTTGGATCGAATTTGTCCAAACTACCATACGTGTTCTTAATAAAACATTTCGAACCAAAAACACGAAAATGTTTAACTTGAGGCAACCTACCAAACAACAATTCATAACAAGTTTGTTTAGTGCCGGGCCTCAAAAGTATTCTATTAAACACATAGCAAGCGGTGTGTACCGCTTCCGTCCAAAATTGATGGCCAAGTTGGCTATCATCAAGCATAGTGCGAGCACACTCCACTAGCGTTCTATTCTTTCTCTCAACTACACCATTTTTGAGGAGGTGCACGAGGGAAAGAGAAGGTGTGAGTAATACCAACTTCATCACAAAATGTCTCAAAAGACTCATTCTCAAATTCACCTCCATGATCACTACGAATAGTGACAATGGTGGTTCCTAAGAGATTTTGTACTTTCTTAACAAAAATTGTGAAGTTTTCAAAAGCTTCATTTTTATTACATAATGAAAATACCCATGTAAATCTCGAATAGTCATCTACGATGACAAGTCCATATCTTGCATTTCCTAAGGAAGCAACTCTAGTTGGCTCAAATAAGTCTAGATGTAATAGCTCTAGTGGCCGTTTAGTAGAAATGCTTTTCTTATGTTTAAATGAAGATTTAGGAAGCTTGCCACGTTGACAACAATCACAAAAACTTTTCTCTTCAAAAACAAGCTTCGGAAAACCTTTAATGGAATTTAATTTTGAAAGCTTATAAAGTGTTCCAAAGTTCACATGTACAAAGCGTCGATGCCATAAGTGTTGTTCACTTGTGTTGGCAACGAGACATTGTTCATAAGACTTAGGAAGATCCAAAATATAAATATCTTTATGACGAGTGCCGGAAAATAATAATTTATCATTATCTTTTCTTAAAATATGACACAATCCTTTCGCAAAGCTAACTTTGTAACCTTTGTCACAAAGTTGGCTTATTGAAATAAGATTATGATTTAAGCCATTAACAAGATAAACATCACTAATTAAGGGTTTAGATGGGTTACCCACTTTACCAACACCTATGATGGTTCCGCTCTCGTTGCCTCCAAATACGACGCGGTTTCCATTTGCTATGGGAACCACTCCGGAGAGCAAACTAGCGTCACCCGTCATGTGTTTTGAACACCTGCGATCGAGTATCCAATTTCCCTTGGAGCTAAATTTAAATTTGTTGCTCCTTTTCTTTTTCTTTTCCTTGAGTACCTAAAGATAGAAAATTTCATATCATGATACCCAAGGTCATTGGGTCCAAAAGATTAGACCTTTGGAAGCCAAGTCCAATTGGACTTAGACTTCCCCACATAATTTCTACTATGCACAACATCCGAAAAATAAGCATTCATATACATTTGTTTTTCGTCCATGCTTGTGTCCTTTGGGCTCTAAATTGTGAAAATCTTGGGAGCCCTCATCCTATTGGGTGCATGCATTCGACGTTGATTTCTACGTGATGCATGTTGTGGATAGGCATAAGGGACATGATGGAATGGTGCACGACGAGAATTATTCATATGATGTTGTGGGTGAACATATGCATGTGTAGGAACACGTGCGTGAGGGTGTCTCACATGGTATGCACGTGCTCGAGAATGTGTTGCATAAAAATCATCATATGTGTGAGCCGGTGGAGTAGGACGTGTGTTCCTACGTGGCATGGTATTGGTGTACATATAAGCATGCCCCTTCTTTGGAGGTCCACCCAAAGTGGGTTTTTTTCTGAAAGAGGGTGTGGACGAGGTGGAAGCACCATTGGTAGATGAACTACCAATAGAGTGTTTGCTACCACTCGTTGAGGCATCGGAAGTTGGCCTAACAAAAGTAGTGACCGACTTGGATGAGTTTCCCAAAGTATACCCCAAACCAACATGGTGTTTGGCCGGGAGTAAGACACTTAGGATATTATCCAAATGGCCCTTACCCTTATTGAATTCATTGATTCGGCCTAATGTGTTCTCATATTTCTCGGTGAGAGAACGCAAAGACATATCTAAAGTGGATACTTGCGATGTGAGCACATAAACACGAGATTTAAGACTTTCATTCTCAATACTCAAAGTCGAGTTTTGGGAGGTTAAATCCGCTATCTTATGTTCTTCCGGATCCTCAATGCTAACATGTTCAAGTTTAGATTTGAGATTAACAATCTCATTTCTTAACTCTTCAACAACGGTGTCGTTGTTGGTGATGATAGTCTTAGGCGAGGTTTGAATGCTAGCTAGGTCATCTTTTACCTTAGTATATCTATTTACTAATTTAGTGTATTTTGACCATAATTGAGAGTTAGCATTCCTAAGATCATCCATAGTTACCTCATCGTTGCCTTCGTCATCACTATCATCGGAAGAGGAGGATCCTTGATCATGCTCCTCTCTTGCCATGAAGCACATGTGTGCTTGCTCCACTTGCTCATCGTCCGACTCTCTGCTTGAGGAATCCTCGGAGTCGGTGAATGTTGCTCCGACAAGTCCCTTCTTGTTTCCTTTCTTGTACTTCTTGGACTTATCGAATTTTGGCGCCTTCCACTTCTCCTTTTGCTTGTTGAGAGGACACTCCGCTTTCATGTGTCCTGGCTTATTGCACTTGAAACACAAAGGAGAGGAAGAGGCGTTAGAAGAACCAAATTTAGCTTTGTTCTTATAGTTACCTTTTCGGAAGAAACTGTTGAACTTCTTGGCCATGAGTGCCATGGACTCCAAGTCCAACTCGTTTTCCGAGTCTTCATCATCGGTTGATGTGGATGTGGATGGAGCGGCCTTGAAAGC
This sequence comes from Scilla litardierei, assembly GCA_030789695.1. Classification (NCBI taxonomy): domain Eukaryota; kingdom Viridiplantae; phylum Streptophyta; class Magnoliopsida; order Asparagales; family Asparagaceae; genus Scilla; species Scilla litardierei. The sequence goes on from CM061130.1 coordinate 31,540,448, forward strand.
AATGGCCTTCTTCTTTGGCTCGTCTTGCTTTAGGTAGGACTTCATCTTTTCCTGCAATTTGAGCTTGCTATCCTTGCGTACCTCGTATGACATTAAAGTACCCATTAGTTGAACTACGGTGTACTTATTCATGTCATTACCTTCCTCGATGGCGAAGGTACGCTTTTCCCAAGAAGAAGGAAGTCCCTCGATAAGCTTCGAACACTTCTCCTTTTGGGTGTAGGATTTGCCGAGAGCCTCTAACTCGTTTATGATGTCGACGATGCGAGCGTAATATTCCTTCATCTTCTCGCCCTGTTGCATATGAAATATTTCGTAATCTTTGTTTACAACTACGAGTTTAGAGTCTCTTACCCTACTCGTTCCTTCATGTAGAATGAGGAGGGAGTTCCAAATTTGATATGCACTCTTACATGTGCATATCTTATTGAAGTCCTCGGGCTCCAACGCGCATTGCAAGGCGTTCATTGCCTTGGCATTGCATACCTCCGTGGCGACCTCCGCAGTTGTCCATTTCTCAAAGTATTCTTCTTCGGGCTCGATGTATTCCTTCATTGTGGTCCTCCATAGAGATGCACTCCGGAGGACGGTTTCCATCCGGCATTTCCAGTACCCGTAGTTGGTACCGTTGAAGAATGGAGGCCTCGTAGAGGAATGTCCTTCCATCACCGAAGACGCTCCTTCACGGTTCCTAAAGGTGTCATAGTTGGAAGGTGGACGCACGGTCTTGTTGTCATTGGCAGACATAGCTAAGTATCTGGCTTTTGATACCAAATGTAATGCCCTACAAGCTACTGCACAAGTACTAGAGGGGGGGTGAATAGTACTTTAAAAATAACAAGGAGTATAATTCCTAATTATAATGCAAACAACTACCAAATCAATTTGAGGAAGCTTAAATTGAATGACAACAACAAAATTAACAATGCTAACAAGAGATGTTACTGGGTTCGGATCCACCCAAGTCTCCCCGACTTGTTCCCGGTGATCCTACGTCCCAACCACCCGGATCCCCTCCGGATACTTGAGTTAGAAACCCTAACTCAAGATTTCCACTATGAAATACTTGTGAAAATCCTCCACAAGTCAAATCATACAAAATGTAATTTGTGACTCCCACAACCCGGGATCACAACCACACTCTCACAACCGAGAGTGAAACTTACAAATCAAATATGAAATGAAATAAGAAAACTTCTTACCGAACAAAATACCTATGCCTTGAGTATTGCTTACGAATTAGGGCAAGGATGATTTTGGGGAAGAAGTGGCACCAAACCCTAGCTCCAAGATGTAGATCAGCGATGGAGAGCTTTGGGGATGTTTGTGACCTAGAATCAAGCACTTGGCTTGGAAGGCTTCACACTCAATGAATCTCTCTTTGGAAGTAAGAGTGAGGAGAGATTATTGAATAGAATGAATGAGCTTTGAATGAGCTTGGAATGAATTCTCTTGATCTCTAAACTTGCAATAATATCAGCCTTGGCAGCAATGAATACAGCCCATCAAGTATATATAGGATAGAGGAGAGAGAGAGAGAGAGAGAGAGAGAGAGAGAGAAACGTTTCAATTAAAGCTCCAACGGCTCTTTTCTGAACCCAACTAGTCGGTCAAAGAACAACCACCGACCGACTAGTTCATCAACTAGTCAGTTGGTCAATTAACGTAAACTGACTAATGGGTAAACTGAGAAAAGATCAAAGTACAGACTAAGGAACTAGTCGGTCTAAGAAGAGTAGCTGACCGACTAGTTTCACAACTAGTCGGTCGGTTACTCAACGTGGACCGACTAACAGATAAAACTGAAGTCTGAGAAGAATTAGACTTAGTCGGTGACGTGCGTCTATATTTCATATATTCACGCACGTTTTATTTTGTGTTTCTCCGTGTTTTTCCGCCGTCTCTTATTCGTTTTCGTATGTTTTCCCGTTTTCTTTCACTTTTCTTTGTTTGTCCATGATTGCAAGGGATTGACCATGTAGGGGACGTTTAATGATGATATCCCAAGTCCCCGGAGCAACGGGAGAAGTCACGCGTGATCCAGGGGGTCAAACGGTGAAGTATTCATCTTTCAGACCCTCACCCGGTCGGTTGGTCATCTCCAACCGATCGGGTGATGCACGCGTGCACCAACCGGTCGCTACCGCAGCTCACAAAGAAGTCACCCGACCGGTTCACAGACCGGTTCTACGGGCGGCTGTTCTCTGTTTTCTCGAGCAGAATTCCAACCGATCGGGTGACTCTCACCCGATCGGTTCATCTGTAGCTGAAGAAGATGAGCTGAAGACACGGACGATTCAACCGGCCGATTCACCCGACCGCTCCAAGATCCAACCGGTCGCTCAAGAACTCACCCGATCGGTTCATGTGATCGGGTGAAAACTCGCCGTTTTCTGATATTATTTGTAACGGATCAACCGATCGTTTGACTTGTCAACCGATCGGTTGATGCGACGGCCTATATATAGAGCCCCTAGGGTTCCAGAAACGGGGAGTTGCTGTTTTTTCTACTGTTTTATTTCCTTGTGACGGCTGTAATTGTTACTCTTTTGTAAGTATTCAGATCTTTCTAAAATTTTAGTATTGTCTTTATTACTCCTTTACTTCCGCTTTGCAATTGTCCGATTATGATTTCAACGGTTAAATTTCATTTAGATTGCTTTTTCATGAATTTTTGGGAGTAGTTCCCAAATCTGGGATTTTGGTGGAAACCCCTTCGGGGGCTCTTCCCGATGCGTCCGTATGGTTAGAAAATCGATAGGGAGTAGGAATCTAACGGTTACGCGGGTTGTTTCATTGTCATCGACGAGAAAAAGACCGCCTTTAACCGTTGGGCCAAGGGGGAATAAACTTGGCGGTTGACTCCCTAGCCATAGCTCACGCCTTTAGCGTAGACGCCGAATCTTACCACGCGGGAGCGGCAGGATGAGACATCGGGAGATATCGTTGCGGGCTTAGTGCTCCCGGGATCGATCAGTGTTAATGGACACGGGAGTGCCCACTGATCGAATCTGGGAAGTCCGGTGTATCATCCTGGGCACCGACCGGAATATCGGGCCCATGGGACGCCGGTACCACTTTCAGAGGCAACGTCTCACCATTAGACCCTAATCCCGATCGCTATCCATACCCGTAGGCCGTATCGGCGGGAGTCTCTCGTCGGGTTGGAAACCAAAGTCCCGGGTTTACTTTCTTTTTGTTCATACCCTTTTATTTCCTTTCGTGACAACCATCTACCGATTCGGGCTAGCTCGCCCCTCGGGGTGATTTTGGTCCTACCTGACCCAAGCACAACCTCACCTCCCTGAGTTCGATATTCCTGCACCCTACACTAACCGTGAAACTTGCGGTAAACGACACCGCGCCGCCGCGACGCAAGCGGGACGCCGGTCAAGTTTATGGCGCCGTTGCCGGGGAGGCAACGTGCTTGATATTTTAGTATCTCTTGAACCCTCGTGTCTAGCTCACATCCCTACCTCGCGATAATTTTCGCATTTTTTTCTTTTTCTTATTTGTTTTTCTTATTTTTATTTCTTATTTTATCTGTTTCTTTCCCACTTGTCGCTTCACGGGTGTTTGTTGTTTTTCATGCGCAGGAGTTCAAGGAGTCTTGACGACTTGATTCCCCTCGATCCAGAGATTAACGCCACCCTTAGGCGTTTGGCCGCCGAGAAGCGAAGAAGGGAAGATCCCGAATCCATGGAGGAGAACACCCCACCTCACAAGTCTCTGCTGGAGTACTCGATGCCCTCCATCGAGTCAACTTCCGCCATCCGATCTCCAGCTATTGCGACCCAAAGCTTTGAGCTGAAGCCGTCTCTAGTGACATGGATCCAGCAGGACCAGTTTGCGGGTGCGCCCATGGAGAGCCCGATAGAGCACCTGGACTCCTTCTTGGAGAAGTGTGACACCTTCCGAATTAATGGTGTCACTACAGAGGCTATCCGTCTAAAGATGTTCCCCTTCTCTTTGCGGGACAAAGCCAAGCAATGGTTAAGGGGGAAGGACCCCAACACTTTCAACACCTGGGAGAAGCTCTCCAACGCTTTTCTGATGAAGTTCTTTCCTCCGGGGAAGACCATGAAGTTGAGGAGTGAGATCTCCTCCTTCTCCCAGGCCAGCCACGAGTCCTTGCATGAGGCTTGGACGAGATATAAAGAGATGCAAAGAAGATGCCCTCACCATGAGCTTCCGAAGTGGCAAATTATCAATCTGTTCTACAATGGGTTGAGGGATGACCTTAAATCTTCTATGGACGCCGCGGCTGGGGGTTCCTTCATGTCCCGAAGCGAGGAAGATGCCGGGAATATTCTGGAAAACATGGCATCCAACAATGAGCGGTGGTGCGACGAGACAGCCACACCAAGAACTGGGGGTATACACAGAGTCGAGGACGTCGACAAACTTTCAAGCAAGTTTGACTTGCTTTCGACCCAGATCTCCGCACTGATGGTAGGAGCCGGTGGGGCCGGTACATAGCAAATTTCTGCGGTAGAGTCCGAATTCCTTGGGGAATTCGACGGTGGTGACATCTCACCACCGTTGGATCAGGCGAGCGCACTATTTTACAACCCCACGGGGAATGCGCCATATCCGCCAAGGACAAATTCCAACCCGGCCTACTCTCCCAACAACCGGAACCACCCGAATTTCAGTTACCGCCCACCATTTCAGCCCTCGCCGCCTCAGCAGCCGCAGCAACAAATCTATCAGCCGGCTAGACCACCGCAGAATCAGGGTCAGCTGCAACCGTTTCAGCAGCAACCTCAGCAACAAACGTACGCTCCCAGGAATCAGCAGCCGTTCCAGCAGCAGCAGTATGGCCAACAGAGGGCCGTCTCTCCGGTTGAGTCTCTCTTGACTCAATATATTACCAACCAGAAGAGAATCAACCAAAAGCTGGAAATGGGCCAGCGGACCCTCACGGACCAAGTAACCCAGCTGGGGTTACAGGTGGCGAACCTTGCTAGGTCACAAAACCAATTGCCGCCACAACCGGAGGTGAACCCGAGGGGAGCAACACAAACATCGGCACTCGTGCACGAGCACGCGAATGTGTCCGCTATCGTTCTGAGAAGCGTGACACAAATCCCTTCTAGAGTGCCCCCTAGCAACCCGGAAGCACCATTGGTCGTCGAGAGACCGACTGAAAAATTAAACGACACCGGTGCTTCGTCACCAAATTCCATGACTCCGGAGGGAGTGTCTGAAGAAGAGAAGAGGAAGAAGGAAGAGAGCCCAAGAGTGTATAAACCCGTTGTGCCATTTCCACAACGGTTGGCTCAGGCGAAAATTGATGAGAAATATGGGAAGTTCTTCGCTATGGTCAAGGACCTAAGCTTGCAAATCCCCTTCTTGGAGGCAATTGAGACAATCCCCTCCTATGCAAAATTCTTGAAAGATTTGGTGACCAAAGGGTCAAGAAAAGAGAAAGTGGTGCTGACGGCAGAATGTAGCGCTCTTATCCAGAGGGATAACCCGCCAAAGCTCAAGGACCCGGGGAGCTTCTCTATCCCTTGCACGATCGGGGTTGTGAAGATTAATCGTGCACTCGTCGATCTAGGAGCGAGTGTTAGCTTGATGCCCTTGTCGATGTACAGAAGGATAGGAATGGGTGATTTGGAGCCCACCGGGATGACCCTACAACTAGCTGACCGGTCGGTCAAATATCCAGTGGGAATTGTTGATGATCTCCCCGTGAATGTGAGAGGGGTGCATGTGCCTGTGGACTTTGTAGTCATGGACATGCCCGAAGACGCACACACCCCCATTATCCTGGGACGGCCTTTCATGGCCACTGCAGGCGTTCTTATAGATGTGAAGAACGGAAAACTCTCCTTGAACGTCAGCGGAGAGAAAGTTGAGTTTGACCTGGGACTATCCATGAAGCACCCCGACCCTCCTGATGACCTCCGGTGTAATTTGCTGGAGATAGAAGAAGAAAAGGCTGTAGAGGAGAGCTCCTGGGAGATTCTCCTGAGAAACCCCCCCCCCCCGATGACTTGGGGAATTCTGAAGATGAAGAAGGCCCCGAAGACAAAGAAGCTGCTGGAAGACCGAGTGCAGCGAGAACGAACCCTCCCGGGTTCCCCAAGTTTCCCCCTGTAAGGAGAACGGGGAAAGAGCTTACGGACCTCACTAAAGACGAGGTCCGAATCCTGAAGAAGATGGCGGGAAGCGCCAACACCAAGGAAAAGCTCCCGGATCTCAAGAACAAAGGGAGGGTGGTCGAGCAAGTACTTTTCCAGCCGCTGACTACCCCGAGCGCCTTCAGCTCCAACAAGGAAGAGATGCCTAAGTTTGTGCATCACCCGTATAAGCCACCATGAGCATCTCTTGCGGGCGTCGAGCCAACGACGTTAAACAAGTGCGCTTCATAGGAGGCAACCCATGTTCTAAACTTTTTCCCACTTTTTAACGTTAATTTTTACTTTATTTTATCTATTTTTATAAATAAAATCAGCCGCGAGAACATCCGTTCGGGGACTTAAGCAAATTTCTTGGTTTTTGCAGGAAACAGGCCCCAACCGATCGGGTGACAACTCACCCGATCGGTTGGGATGTATCAGATACATGCCGAGATCTGTCCCCGAATGAACCGATCGGTTGAGTAATGAAGAGACCGGGTGGAAGACCGAGTGAGCTGGGGAGAACTTTCGGAAAATTTTGGGGAATATCAACCGATCGGTTGAGTTTGAGCGCGATCGGTTGACCTGACCGGGTGACAAGCCCTAAGTTCTCGGGAAATTTAGTGGAGCGGCCAACCGATCGGTTGACAAGTCAACCGATCGGTTCGCCTGTAGCATTTCTTCGGCAAAATTTTCGACCTAACAGTCAACCGATCGGTTGAAAAGTCACCCGGTCGGTTCGACTTAAAATCCTATATAACCACCCCCGACACCCGTTCGTTTTCTCCCTCGCCCGATCGCCCGACCCTCTGTCGTTTCGTCTCCCGTCGTGCGCCTTCCTGCTCTCTTCCCCAAGATCAGCCTCGATCTTCTTCTCCAACCATTTCCCTACCCATCCACCATCATTTCTCTCCATTCCCCCGTCATCTCCCTACACACAAACCCTAGATTTCCCCCAATTCCCCCCCCCCCCCGCTTCGGAACTTGTTGAAGAGATCGCTGCGGCTTCACATCGTGCTCCAATCGAGCAGCATCGGGGCATCCACGAGCAACTATCTTCATCTCATTTTGGGTAACCTCGATCCTTTGCTTAATTTTAATCTTTTCCCAAATATTCTGTTTGCTTGTTGGTCATATTTTGTGTTTGTGTTGAATTCGTTGTACTTTCACACACCTACGCGCACAAACACACCTACACAATGCCTCCCCGCCGTATTAAACCCACCGACGCTAGCTCTTCGAACCCTAGGCCCACCCGTCGTACCCGTCGCACACAGCCCACCACCTCTAACCCATCCACCACACCACGCACCACTTCCCCACCTCCCGGTTACGACCCCGAATATGGGATGCAATTCCAATCCGATGACCATGCCGACCGATTCACGGCCATGGTCCTCCTTGCTGGTCAGGGTGGTCAGATAACCCAGGAATCCGTCGACCGTGACCTCCCCTTCCTTCAAAACTTCATTCGCCACATCCGCGAAGACCCACCCGACGTCTCCGAGCTCCACATTCCACCCCCCACGACTCCTGGTCCCCAGCGCAGGCCCCCGTCACCACCCCCAGAGGGTGGTGCCCCTGCTTGATTTTTCTCTCCCGCTTTTGACCCCCCCCCCCCATTTTTGTGCCCATCTGTCTTTTCGGGGGCCCGCTTTGTCTCTGTCGGAGGGAGGGGACTATTTGCGTGTTATTTTCTAGATTCACCCCCTTTTGTTTTTGACTCCCCTTGCACATATCTGGATTTCATTGATCATATCGTTTCGCTAGTTCTTTCTGGTCTAGCTTGGGGGAAGTCTATTTCGGTGTGCTGTCGTGTTTTGTCTGTTTTTCTCCTTTTTGTGTGTGTGCTTGCTTTTCACTTTTTGAGTGTCGTGTCTCGTGATTTTATTTTATTTTTATTTTCGTATTGTTTGATTTTGATCTTGTTTTTTTTCTTTCTTTTTCACTTTTATCTTTGTGTTTTCCTTGTTTTCATTTCTTTTCGTGTCTGTGCGTATTTCCCCCCCTTTTCCTTGCCCTCCCGTACTCACTCATATTGCATTGAGGGCAATGCAAACTTCAGCTTGGGGGAGTCGCACTTCGTGCGTCATTTGTGTTGTTTTTCTGCGTTATTTGAGTCGTTTTCCATCGTGTTTTTCTTTTTTTTTCTTTTCTTTTTCCTTCTTTCTTTAGCTCTTTCTCCTAGAAATGAATCCTATGATGAATCGCCACAAAGTCACACACACCTAGCATTGCATCGATAATCACACTCACTAACTAACCCTAGGATTTCGAGTCCTCTTGCATTTCACGCATCGTGGGTCCACTTAGCTTTTTGTGAGTCGTGTGTCGTGACTAGCATTTGGTGTGCTTCTGCTTTGTGATTTTACTTTATATACCTGTCCAGGAATGACCCCTAGATTGTCATGCTCCGATTTGAATTTGCGGTTTGCTTCTAATGTCTGCTTCTATATGCATGCTATTTATATCGTATACTTCAATTCGCATGCGTCGGGATTCCACAACTAAGGACTAGGATACCCCATTTAGCCTAAGCTCTATTTAGCAACAATAGTCTCCTTTGCCCGAGTGTTTAGATTTCGACTTCTTTTTTGTTTTACTTGGTGCAAATCCCCTCGTCGTGTACCGTTCTCCCACTTGGGAGAGTACACATGTGTATAGCCAATATCCCAAAAATTCAAAAAAAAAGGGGAGAAAAGAAAAGAAAAACCCCAAAAGGAAAGAAAAGAAAAAGATTGTATAGCCAAAAAGCCAAAAAAAAAAATATGCAAATACCCAAAACCCAAAAAAATTCCCGTGTGAATATTTTCATACTTGCCAAGAATAAAGGGAAGGCGAGAATTTGCACCGAGTGTTCTTCTCCACATCATCTCAACCCCCGTCGTTATCGAAAGCGCTTGGCTTAGGAGCTATTTAGCTTGTATCTTGGCTATAGTGGCGTGATTTCCTAGACCCTAGTTGTGGAGTCCCCGATACATGATACGCTTCTTTTCCCACTCTTCTCATGCATTATTGAACTTATATTCGCCGCTCAATTCAATTCGGATCGATATTTTGGGTCATTTCTTGGATTTGTGTATATCGAGCCTCATTGCACATCGTAGAAAGCTTCACCATTTGCTAGCACACGGCCACGCTCACTCGCGCTTCACTGCGTGGACCCACGACACTTATTTGGACTCGCTTTCCTAGGTTTAGTGGTGTGATTTGGCGTTTGCTTGCTAGGTGTGTCGTTTTTGATTTTGATGGCTCTGATGGACGATCTAGGGCTTAGAGTTTTCTTTTTCTTTCTTCCTCTCTATTTTTCCCTTCCGAGCTCCTACTCTCACTCGTCTTCCTCGAGGACGAGGAAGAGTTCAGCTTGGGGGATTTTTGACGTGCGTCTATATTTCATATATTCACGCACGTTTTCTTTTGTGTTTCTCCGTGTTTTTCCGCCGTCTCTTATTCGTTTTCGTATGTTTTCCCGTTTTCTTTCACTTTTCTTTGTTTGTCCATGATTGCAGGGGATTGACCATGTAGGGGACGTTTAATGATGATATCCCAAGTCCCCGGAGCAACGGGAGAAGTCACACGTGATCCAGGGGGTCAAACGGTGAAGTATTCATCTTTCAGCCCCTCACTCGGTCGGTTGGTCATCTCCAACCGATCGGGTGATGCACGCGTGCACCAACCGGTCGCTACCGCAGCTCACAAAGAAGTCACCCGACCGGTTCACAGACCGGTTCTGCGGGCGGCTGTTCTCTGTTTTCTCGAGCAGAATTCCAACCGATCGGGTGACTCTCACCCGATCGGTTCATCTGTAGCTGAAGAAGATGAGCTGAAGACACAGACGATTCAACCGGCCGATTCACCCGACCGCTCCAAGATCCAACCGGTCGCTCAAGAACTCACCCGATCGGTTCATGTGATCGGGTGAAAACTCGCCGTTTTCTGATATTATTTGTAACGGATCAACCGATCGGTTGACTTGTCAACCAATCGGTTGATGCGACGGCCTATATATAGAGCCCCTAGGGTTCCAGAAACGGCGAGTTGCTGTTTTTTCTACTGTTTTATTTCCTTGTGACGGCTGTAATTGTTACTCTTTTGTAAGTATTCAGATCTTTCTAAAATTTTAGTATTGTCTTTATTACTCCTTTACTTCCGCTTTGCAATTGTCCGATTATGATTTCAACGGTTAAATTTCATTTAGATTGCTTTTTCATGAATTTTTGGGAGTAGTTCCCAAATCTGGGATTTTGGTGGAAACCCCTTCGGGGGCTCTTCCCGATGCGTCCGTATGGTTAGGAAATCGATAGGGAGTAGGAATCTAACGGTTACGCGGGGTGTTTCAATGTCATCGGCGGGAAAAAGACCGCCTTTGACCGTTGGGCCAAGGGGGAATAAACTTGGCGGTTGACTCCCTAGCCATAGCTCACGCCTTTAGCGTAGACGCCGAATCCTAGCACGCGGGAGCGGCAGGATGAGACGTCGGGAGATATCGTTGCGGGCTTAGTGCTCCCGGGATCGATCAGTGTTAATGGACACGGGAGTGCCCACTGATCGATTCCGGGAAGTCCGGTGTATCATCCTGGGCACCGACCGGAATATCGGGCCCATGGGACGCCGGTACCACTTTCAGAGGCAACGTCTCACCATTAGACCCTAATCCCGATCGCTATCCATACCCGTAGGCCGTATCGGCGGGAGTCTCTCGTCGGGTTGGAAACCAAAGTCCCGGGTTTACTTTCTTTTTGTTCATACCCTTTTATTTCCTTTCGTGACAACCATCTACCAATTCGGGCTAGCTCGCCCCTCGGGGTGATTTTGGTCCTACCTGACCCAAGCACAACCTCGCCTCCCTGAGTTCGATATTCCCGCACCCTACACTAACAGTGAAACTTGCGGTAAATGACACCGCGACGCCGCGACGCAAGCGGGACGCCGGTCAGTCGGTCCAAGAACAAATGTTGACCGACTAATTCACCAACTAGTCGGTCACCAAATGAACATAGACCGACTAACAATAAACAGTAAGTATGGTGAAAAATTTGGCATGTACAGTAAACTAAACTAGTCGGTCTAAGAAGGAAAGTTGACCGACTAGTTCATCAACTAGTCGGTCGATCAATGAGCACAGACCGACTAATGATAAACAGTAGCTCAAGCTCAAATGTGCATGTACAGGGAAAGCTCAACTAGTCGGTCACAGAAGCATCACTGACCGACTAGTTCATAAACTAGTCGGTCGGTGAGTCAACTTAGACCGACTAACTGTAAACAGTAAAGAGCTAAGAATTAACTTAGAAGAACTAGTCGGTCCAAGAAGCTTGGCTGACCGACTAGATCACCATCTAGTCGGTCAGTTCTTCTTCTTGAACCAACTAACATGCACAAGAAGTCACGAATCGAAGCGCGATGCTTCGGGAAGGATTGTATGGACTTCTACTAAGATCTTAGAGCTAAGATATGAGCGTTATGAAGAATTAAAACGTAAGACCTACTCAAGGCTTAACATTCTACGAAAGAAGCTAAAGACTATAAATAAAACTCAACGATACCGTCTTCAATAGCTTCAATCGAATCTTCATGACTTCTAAATTGGTCCATTAGTTTCAACGAAGCGTTAGGCATACGATCACGTACTTTGAGAAGTCTTGAGACGTCGTAGTTGATATTCATATGAATTTGGCGACGATCTCCATAACTGCGCTCACAAAGTGTTAGTTCACGATATATTTATGTTTGTTCATCATCCAAAACCAAATCCGGGGAGTCCAATATCCAACACTGCTGAGGCGGCGAGGGCTGAAATGGTGGCCGGTAACTGAAGTTTGGGTGGTTCCGGTTGTTTGGAGAGTAGGCCAGGTTGGAATTGGTCCTTGGCGGATACGGCGCATTTCCCGTGGGGTTGTAAAATAGTGCGCTCGCCTGATCCAACGGTGGTGAGATGTCACCACCGTCGAATTCCCCAAAGAATTCGGATTCTACCGCAGAAATTTGCTGTGTGCCGGCCCCACCGGCTCCTACCATTAGTGCGGAGATCTGGGTCGAAAGCAAGTCGAACTTGCTTGAAAGTTTGTCGACGTCCTTGACTCTGTGTATACCCCCGAATCTTGGTGTGGCTCTCTCGTCACACCACCGCTCATTGTTGGATGCCATATTTTCCAGAATATGTCCGGCATATTCCTCGCTCCTAGACATGAAGGAACCCCCAGCCGCGGCGTCCATAGAAGATTTCAGGTCATCCCTCAACCCATTGTAGAACAGATTAATAAGCTGCCACTTCGGAAGCTCATGGTGAGGGCATCTTCTTTGCATTTCTTTATATCTCGTCCAAGCTTCATGCAAGGACTCGTGGCTGGCCTGGGAGAAGGAGGAGATCTCACTCCTCAACTTCATGGTCTTCCCCGGAGGAAAGAACTTCGTCAGAAAAGCGTTGGAGAGCTTCTCCCAGGTGTTGAAAGTGTTGGGGTCCTTCCCCCTTAGCCATTGCTTGGCTTTGTCTCGCAAAGAGAAGGGGAATAGCTTCAGACGGATAGCCTCTGTTGTGACATCATTAATCCGGAAGGTGTCACATTTCTCCAAGAAGGAGTCTAGGTGCTCGATCGGGCTCTCCATGGGTGCACCCGCAAACTGGTCCTGCTGGATCCATGTCACTAGAGACGGCTTTAGCTCAAAGCTTTGGGCTGCAATAGCTGGAGATCGGATGGCGGAAGTCGACTCGATGGATGGCATCGAGTACTCCAACAGAGACTTGTGAGGTGGGGGTGTTCTCCTCCATGGATTCGGGATCCTCTCTTCTTCGCTTCTCGGCGGCCAAACGCCTAAGGGTGGCGTTAATCTCTGGATCGAGGGGAATCAAGTCGTAAGACTCCTTGAACTCCTGCGCATGAAAAACAACAAACACCCGTGAAACGACAAGTGGGAAAGAAATAGATAAAATAAGAAATAAAAATAAGAAAAATAAAAAAGAAAAAGGAGAATGCGAAAATTATCGCGAGGTAGGGATGTGAGCTAGACACGAGGGTTCAAGAGATCCTAAAATAACAAGCACGTTGCCTCCCCGACAACGGCGCCATAAACTTGACCGGCGCCCCCCAGCTCTTTGCGGTGATGGCGCGGTGTCGGTTTACCGCAAGTGCACGGTTAGCGTAGTGTGCGGGAATATCGAACTCAGGGAGGCGAGGTTGTGCTTGGGTCAGGTAGGACCTAAATCACCCCGAGGGACGAGCTAGCCCGAATCGGTAAATGGTTGTCACTGAAAGGAAATAAAGGGTATGAACAACAAGAAAGAAAACCCGGGACTTTGGTTTCCAAGCCGACGAGAGACTCTCACCGATACGGCCTACGGGTATGGATAGCGATCGGGATTAGGGTCTAATGGTGAGACGTTGCCTCTGAAAGTGATACCGGCATCCCATGGGCCCGATATTCCGGTCGGTGCCCAGGATGATATGCCGGACTTCCCGGATTCGATCAGTGGGCACTCCCGTGTCCATTAACACTGATCGATCTCGGGATCACTAAGCCTGCAACGATAACTCCCAACGTCTCATCCTGCCGCTCCCGCGTGCTAGGATTCGACATCTACGCTATGGGTGTGAGCTATGGCTAGGGAGTCAACCGCCAAGTTTATTCCCCCTTGGCCGGACGGTCAAAGACGGTCTTTTTCCCGCCGATGACAATGAAACACCCCGCGTAACTGTTAGATTCCTAATCCCTATCGATTTCCTAACCCTATGACGCATCGGGGAGAGCCCCCGAAGGGGTTTCCACCAAAATCCCAGATTTGGGAACTACTCACAAAAATCCATGAAAAAGCGATCTAAATAAAAATTAACCGTTGGAATCATAATCGGACAATTGCAATGCGGAAGTAATATAGTAGATAAGACAATACTAAAATTTGAGAAAGATCTGAAAACTTACAAAAGAGTAACAATTACAGCCGTCACAAGGAGAGAAAACAGTTAAAAACTTGCAGCCCCCGTTTCTGGAACCCTAGGGGTTCTATTTATAGACTTTCGCATCAACCGATCGGTTGACAAGTCAACCGATCGGTTGATCCGTTACAAAATAATAACAGAAAACGGCGAGCTTTCACCCGATCACATGAACCGGTCGGGTGAGTTCTTGAGTGACCGGTTGGATCTTGGAGCAGTCGGGTGAACCGATCGGTTTGGCGCCCGTGTCTTCAGCTCTTCATCTTCAGCTACAGATGAACCGATCGGGTGAGATTCACCCGATCGGTTGGCATTTTGCTCGAGAAAACAGAGAACAGGCCCCCGTTGAACCGGTCTGCGAACCGGTCGGGTGACTTCCATGTGAGCTCCGGCTAAGACCGGGTGCTGCACGCGTGCATCACCTGATCTGTTGGAGATGACCAACCGACCGGGTGAGGGGCTGAACGATGTATTCTTTGGTGTTTGACCCCCTGGATCACGCGTGACTTTTCCCGTTGCTCCGGGGACTTGGGATATCATCGTTAAACGTCCCCTACGTGGTCAATCCCCTGCAATCATGGATAAACAAAGAAAAGTGAAAGAAAACGAGAAAATACAAGAAAATGAATAAAAGACGGCAGAAAAACACGGAGAAACACAAAAGAAAACGTGCGTGAATATATGAAATATAAATGCACGTCACAGTGTCTCGTTCTAATCACCTAGCTATCGAAATGGTCAAGAATAATTTGGGGGAAAATCGTCACAATCGTTCGTATATCGATAGAAATATCAATGAAATAAAGCGCCTAGGGATAGGGAATCCCCGCTACGAACCGTATCTCATCATTGTGATTCATAGGTTACATCATTGCTAGACTTGAATTTTAGGTGAACTAGTCACAACTGAATGTAGAACCAAGCTCACGCTCTCGCGCTATTGCCGGTCTATAACGAACCTAGGTTACAGCCCAATCTCTTGCAATCCCTAACCTAAGCTGCTTGCATTAGGATCGACATCATCGTTCAATCGTATCTCGAGCCCACTCTCGTGCAAACTCGAGCTACGACCTAGGTTGAGATAGTTCCTACCCGTCCAATCTCTTGCAAACGGGTATTTGTATAGAAATATGAATGAAAACCCTAGCCTTGGTCCAATCTCTTGCAAACCAATTCTAGAATATTCCAATCCTAAACCTAAATCAAATTTCAAGGGCTTCCTATCAATTGGGACCCAATCTCTTACAAATCCCAATCGATATGAATCCCTAGCCTTCCTTAATTCAACAATCCCAACCTAACCCTAATCAATTCTAGCAAGAATTTCACCAATTCATCACAATTCAAAAATAGGGTTCATAGGGTTCATTCTATGCCCTAGAACAATAAAACTACTCACTAATCATCATGCAATTCATAAGAAATTCAATAGAAAAATCAACACAATTCATTGCAATAGAAAAATTATCAATAAAAATAGAGTTTTTGACAAGAAAAGAGACAAACCAATGAGAATACAATAGCATCCAACAAAAGTCTCCTTTCTAATCTCTCAAAAAGCCTAAATCTAATTAACTAAAAAGCTCTCTAAAAAGGTTGCAAAAAGTATCAAAATGTTCTTTCTAACTAGGGCAAAAACTGGGTTTAAATACCCCTCAAAATCGACTAGAAATTCGTGACAAAAATGCCCCTGCGCAGCCCAAAATCGCAGTTTACGCAGCAGGCGGGGCGGCTCACTCGGCCGAGTGATAAATGTCACTCGGCCGAGTGACAAACCCTGTAAAATTCCAGTAAGTCGGGACTTTTCGTGGGTCTGTCTTTGGGAGTGACTCGGCCGAGTGACTTTACTCACTCGGCCGAGGGGCAATTATTGCTCGGCCGAGTCGGAGTCATCAAAAAGCCTGTAAATTAAGAGTAAGTCGGCCGTTTTGAAGTGGATTTTCCCATGCCGCTCGGGCGAGGGGATTTCCATGCTCGGCCGAGTGGACTATCGTCACTCGGCCGAGTGCACGCCTATTTTCTTCTGTTGGTGCGTGTCCGGACTGGTCGGGAGAGTGATCTTCTTGCTCGGCCGAGTGGGTGGTTCACTGGGCCGAGTGAGATGCTGCAAATCTACATTCTTCGTCTTTTCGCTTCCCCGTCGCTCCTACGATGTTCCTTCTTCTCCCACTTGTCTTCCATCGCCGAATAACCCTCAAAAGAGCCTTGGGTGACACTCCGGAGTGGGTGCAAATCCTCTTGATCTCAAAACCACTCCGAATCGCTCCATATCTCCTAAACTACGACAAAAACAAGAAATCGTGAAAAGCATCGCAATATTGTCGAATAATCGTAAAAAACGCGATATGAGCGATCAAAGTGGCATGCAAACGTGCAGAAAAATGGTGTAAAATACGGAGCGATCAAAATCCCCCCATGCTTACCTCTTACTCGTCCTCGAGGAAGATGAGTAAAAAGCGAGCCCGACGGGCAAAATGATGGAAAAGAGGGATAAATAAAAGAAATAAAAATTAAAACAAAAATAAAAATAGAATAGAAAGCGAAGAAGGGGGGTGCTAGATCATTTTTCCCAGGACGTGGGTTTTGCTTACTCATATAGCATACATCGAATATAAAACACACACCAAAGACTTTTATTTCGATATCATTGTATACTGGATGCATTCGAAATAGAAAACACCAAAATATCAATATAGCATGAAATATGGAATCATTCTAGGATTAACATCGTCTGAAGCATCTAAAGCGGTATGCATAACCATAGATCACACACTTTTCAATTGAATGCTTTCTATAAGGAGTATAAGAGATATCACACGATATGGAATAGTAAGAATAGAAAAGCACGGTTTTCATGAAATGAATGCTAAGTATCGATTTCTGGATTTCGTGAAGCTTTAGCAATCTCACCGAGTATAGAAGATTACTTAGCCTAGGTTGTCATGCACCGTCAAGTAGTCACTCTCTCACACATCATTGGATTCTCTCCCCCAAGCTTATCCGTAAGCGTGGTGGCATAAACAAATCAATATGTACATTCCCCATTTCTTTTGAAGCTCCAAAAAAGTAAAAATAAAACAAAAGAGGGAAGAATGATAGAAAGAGTATGAGATGGGATCGTTATGAACTTCTTTTTCTCTTTTCTTTTCTATTTCTCAATTTTTCTCTTTGTTTTCATTTTTTTGAATAAACATATATACATAAGCGATCCCAAATCAAAAGAGAGAAGGATATACATGTATTTTTTTTCTTTTTGATTTTGGGGATTTGGAGCATGGAAATTAATAGCGGGGGAAATGCCGATAATAGACTTGCTAGGGGGGATTCACCAATGAATTTCAAGTGAGAAATAATGCTCAAGATATGTGGAGAAAGAAATCAATGTATCACTCAGTTCACTCTATATGACGTGCATGACAACTATCAGCAGAGTAATATAATCTACTCAGTTTAATCCCAAAAAGTAAACTAGTCCAGATATATCATCCTAGCAAACATTCAATCAACCTGAAGGTGAAGCGTACAATTCATGCAATAAGAAGTGATATGAGAGAGGAAAGCAGTACTCCAAATATAAGCAGACAATGCGTGAAGCTTGGTGTGTTTTCTATGAAAAGCATACATATGAATCATCAGACATCAGCTAAAAACAGAATTTCATCCATATTCATACAGGAAAAGAGTGGGTTACTATTTCAAAATGCAAAGCAGGACATAGCATATGATATCTGAAACAAAAGCTATGACGTGACAAAATAGCATGCATATGTAGATAAGCTAACACCACGTCATCATCATCACAGAAAAATCATCTCTAGAAAAAGATGAAAGAAACAAAAGATAAAAGAAAATAGAACTATATATAATGTAGCATACTCAAAAAAGAAAAGAAAACGTGATGCATGATAAAAAACGAAAAAGTGGTGAAAACAAGTGCAAAAGTGGAAAGAAAACTTGAGAAATCAAAAATAAAGGGCGGCAACAATGAAAAAGTGTGAGAACTCACTCCCCCAAGCTGAAGTGCACAGTGTCCTCAATGTGCAGAGTGTGGCACATCGAGAGACGTGAAGTGGGAGGGGTGGGTGAGGATGCATGCATGATGAAAAAGAAAGAAAAAGAAAAATAAAATAAAATGTGAATGAATGTGATGCATGCAAAGATCAGGATGATGCAGATATAAGTGTCCCCAAAAAGGTCTCTCCCTCACTCCCACAAAGGTATATAAATATATGATCAGGAAGGCATCAAAATAATACGTGGAGGGGGGGCAAAAATCAATCACCAGGCCCAGGAACAAACGGGCAGCAAAACGACAAAAAATATCAGAGGCATCAAGAGTGTGCCTAAGCTGGTGGAGGCGCTGCACCAGCACCATCATGTGGCGGAGGTGGTGGCGGAGGTGGTGGTCGTGGTATCTGCTGGGTGGGTGGGGGTAGTGGAGGCAGACGCGTAAGTTTCTGATTCAGGCAAGCCTGAATATCAGGAAGCAGGGCGAGCGGGACTGCACAGAACTGACCGTGACAGAGAGAGCCCTAAAGTCTCCTCGAAGTCCACTAACAGCCCCCTCTAGAGCACGAATGCTCTGAAATAGAGTGTCAGGGGGTGGTGGAGCGGAGGGACGCACAGGTCGAACAGGTGAGGTGCGAGGCTGTTTCTGGCGGGTGTTGTATAGGATGGGGCCAGAAGGAAAGTGTGGAAGGGGTGCTGTGCTCGGTAAGGGATGCCCAGCCTCGGTGTGAGGCTGGGACGTAGGCTGGGTCGAAGCAGAAGCAGCAGCAGTAGCAGAAGTGGAAGGTAAAATGGGTGACGAGGCATCAGGAGAGGTCAGTGACACAGAAGTGGGGACAGAAGTCACGACACTCTCGGTAAAGACAGCGAAAGTGGGGTCAGAAGGGCCGACGGCCGGGGTGGCCGTGGACAAAAGTGAGGTCAGGACCGCCATTGCGGCGGTAAAGGAGGTCTCGTTGGTCTCTAAAATAGTGGTGGGACACTCGGGGCTAAGAGAAGTGATAGGCTCGACGAACTTAGGCTCGGTTGTGGTAGTGGTGGTGGTGGTGGACTCAGCTAAGGTGCTTCCGACACTGACAGAAGTGTGGACAGAGGTGCCGGGAGGTGCAGACAGTGCAGGTGCATGCTGAGGGATCACGGGGTCAATGGGTGGTGCAGGGGGTGCCTGCTCAGCATCCTCAGCCTCAAGTATATAGGCAGCGGGGATAAGGAGATCCATCGCTGGAATCCAATCCCCGTGGGCCGGTCCAATGTGTGTCCGAGCGAGGCTCGGAAGAACCATGTAGTCAGCACTAAAGGGACCGTGCAACCACACCCAGTGCCTGCAACTGTGGGGACGAAGCATCTTCATCCGGGCCATAACATCTATTGAGAGTGCAGTGGGGCCCGGGGCTTGACGCAAGTCGTCAGGTAGGTCCACACCGGTCATAAGGGCTAGAAGTGTGATCAGACCGCCGTAACAAATAGGTGAGCGAGCGCTCACCGAAATGATGATGCGGTCCAGAAACCAACTAGCGATGTCGATCTCGACGGCGGGGACCAGGTCGTCGCTAACCCTATCCAGAACCCTAGGGCGAGTCATCGCGTAGAGCATGTAGAGCTCTGGCGTAGACATCGTCCCGGGCTCGTACCTCGCTAGGAAAGTGCAATGCGGAGGCAGGGGTGCAGGATGGCTGAGGCCTTGGCCCTACTAGGGTCAAAGCCAACTGGGGATCCCGTGATCTGTGTCCAGAAGGTGGAGGTGTTGAACGACGGTGGTGGGATGTGCGTGGGAGCGTAGGCACAGTCGGGGACAGGGACATCGGGCCACTGGAAGAATGCACAAAGCATGTCGAGAGTGATCTCGCACTCTCGATCCATCAAGCGGAATGTGCATCCTCCAGGGGTCAATAGAGCTCAGGACCTCTAGTGTCGGATGGATATAAGTATCCGTTGACACCGACAAAAAATCACGCCATCCCACGTTGTCGTACAACGTGAGAAGCCCCTCGAGTACCCCTAGTCGGTCAAGGTCAGCTAAGTGCGCGAACCTAGAGGGCACTATCGAGCAATGTCAGATACGCTCGAACATGGAGCGGTGTGCGTCATTTCGAAACGTGATCCCCATCGGCCCGATGGCGGGATCGGGTGGAGGGACAGGATCAGCAGGGATAGGCTGTGTAGGTGGTGGTGGCGGTGGCGGGCTAGGTGGAGGGGAGTCCTCCCTAGCGTGAGAGAGACCGGGGTCATCGGTCCTCCTCCACTTGGGAGCGGATCCCCATGTACGCGGCCTAGTGCGCGGTGGCATGTGTGCCGCGAGACGTGTCCCAACTAAATAAATACAGCAACGTGCTAAATGATGGAACGAGTGTACCTGAACACGCCGCGAGAGCAATAAGTGGTTTGTGCGAAGAGACGCCTCCATCGCGAAGCTCAAAGCGCATCCAAAAGCTCCTCAAAGCTCTCCCAAGCTAGCCTGCAAATCAAACGATCAAATCAGCGAATAATATTCAATATGTATAGGGGAGATGGGGGATAATAGATAGATATAAAAATTAATTTGGGTTAGGGGCTCAAAGGGCGTACGGATCAAGAAAAACAAGGAGAAGAGGGGCTTTTGGGGGTAAAAGAGGGTGATTGGGGGCGGTGGCGGCCGGCGCCGGTGAGGTGGAGTGGCGGCCGAACGTCGACGTAGGGAGGGGAACACGGGCGTCGGCGAAGGGGAACGATTCAGGCGAGGGACGACTCGAATCGGGCGAGGGAGCTCAAGTGTCGCGGCGTGCTCGGGCTTGATTTGGGGTTTTTTTTCGTTTCGATTTTCGCACAGCCCGCAACGATTATCTATAGGAAATGTTATGACTTGGCCGAGTGATAATGTCACTCGGCTGAGTGCGTAAATGTAAAAAAAATTCGAAAATCGCCTTGCCACTTACGACTCGGCCGAGTGGCTTTGGTCCACTCGGCCGAAGGGAGAAACTTCACTCAGCCGAAGGGAGAAACTCCACTCGGGCGAGTGGCTCTGCCACTCCGCAATTTTTAAGCTAGGAGGGTATCTAGTGACAAGTCACTCGCCCGAGTGGCAAATTAAAACTAAAACTTACAGAAATTGACAGAGAGTTGGTCTGCAGAAACTTCCATGTTTGGTGCTCCACTCGGTTGAGTGGAGCGTTTGCTCGGCCGAGTGGCATATGCTACTCGGCCGAGTGACGTGCTGTTTTCTGCATCGGCTCTCCGTTTTTGCTCTGGTCTCTGTTTTTCTTCCTCCAGTCTGTTTCTTCCTCCTCCTAAGGCCTGAACGCGTTCCTGGAGCGATCTTCCTTGCCTCTATCATCCTCCATATGATTGATCTCCCTTTCTCCTTCTCCTGTCATGAAAAATAGGACCAGTTGTCACGATTTTCATGGATAAAAAATTCTAAAAACTAACAAAAGGCTAAACCAAACATGAGAATCAAATAAAAACAACGCAAAAACCGTCGGGTTGCCTCCCGACAAGCACTCGTTTAAGGTCATGAGCTCGACCCCTTTAGATATTTGTTTAGCTCGCGATATTGGGCGCATATGAGATGCACCCGTCAAACTTGTCGGGAAGGCCGCTTAGGTTCAGGTCATGATGTTCATCGGTCATCCTCGACGCCTCCTCATCATGGGCAATATTGGGGGATAAGTCCCCCAAGCTAGAGCTTGTTCCTATCTTCTTCTTGGCCAGTGACACCGATCTTCCTTTCGGTGGAGCTTTCTTCGGATTCTTGGCCTTTGAGAGCTTGCAAAGCTCTCGTATTCTTGCGACATCAACATCGCCTTCATCACCATCTGTGGAGCTATCTGAAGGGTCCTCCAACTTCTCTTCTTCGCTCGAAGCTTGGCCTTCTTCGAAGCCATCGTCATGGAGAGCACCAATAGAGTGGGGGATTGCTTCTTCAATCACTTCGTCGAGGAGATCCACATAATCTAACTCCTCGTGATATGGCATATGTTTCATGGCCCGGGGTATGTGAAGCTCGACTTCTATGTTCCCGACATTCAAGGATAGAGTTCCTTCACGCACATCGACGATAACACCGGCAGTTGCGAGGAACGGGCGTCCAAGTATGAGCGAAGTGTCGTCCTCTTCCTTGATGTCCATTATGACAAAATCACAAGGCAAGCATATACCTCCCGGTACTTGGAGTGGAATATTCTCTGCGATCCCTACCGGCCTAGTAATCCGACCGTCCGCAAGTTGAATCCTCATGTCGGTCGGCTTCAAGTCGGTGCCCGTGTTCAATCTCCAGAACATACTAAGGGGCATAAGGCTCACACTAGCACCCAAGTCTACTAGAGCTTTTTGCAAAGGGACGCCTCCTAGTGTGCAAGGGATGCGGAAACTCCCGGGATCCTTCAATTTCGCCGGCTCCTTCTCCTTCCGGGTAAACCAAGTTCCTTACTCCGCAAGCATAATTTTTTCCTTCCTTTTCTTTCCTGAAATCAAATCTTTCAAGAACTTCGCGTAAGACGGGATCTCAACAATTGCATCTAGGAATGGAATATTGAGGCTTACTCCCCTCAAGTATTCTAGGAACTTGGCAAGCCTTTTCTCCATCTTGGCTCAAGCTAGCCGTTGTGGAAACGACACCGGTGGCATGTAGCAGCGCTCATCAAGTGGTACCACCACTTTAGAATTTCCTCCTTCAATTGGCTCCTTTTGCTCTCTTCTTCAATCGTCGTCTCTTTTTCTTCCAAAATTTCCACCACGGGTTGCTTGCTTTAGGTCATAGCGGGAGTGGTATCCTTCCTGCCCCTTGTTGTAACTGCAACCACTGCATTGATGTTTCCAGTGTTGCTCTGTGGATTGGGCTCGGGTTGAGCCGGCAATTGTTAGGCGTTCTTATTGAGCAACGCAAGTTGTTCCGCAAGTTGAGCAACGACGGTACTTAGTGACTCTTGCCCTGCCGTCAACTTAGCATTTATCTTTCTTTGCTCTATCAAAAATTCCTCCACCCTAGCTTCGTGGTCCGATCGTGGTTGAGCTTGAGGTGGGTTGGGAGCTCTCCAACCTTGGTTGTATCCGGGGGGTTTATATGGTCCCGCTTGTTGCCTTGGCGGGAAATTTTGTTGCGGTGGCCCACTCGATTGATATTGAGGTTGTGGTGGTGGAGGCAGAGCTTGAGGA
The DNA here is from genome assembly GCA_030789695.1 of Scilla litardierei. Lineage (NCBI taxonomy): Eukaryota > Viridiplantae > Streptophyta > Magnoliopsida > Asparagales > Asparagaceae > Scilla > Scilla litardierei. The sequence goes on from CM061130.1 coordinate 31,563,645, forward strand.
AATTGTTGTGGCGGCAGGTTCAAAGCACCATCATTGTTTGCATATGAAAAGCCCGGATGGTTTCTAGTGGCCGGGTTGGCCCAATATCTGGAGTTCCCCGCGACATATTGTACTTGCTCCAAGGCTCCTTCTCCATTGTCCCCTCCTACATACATGGCTTGGGATTGGTCTTGCCAATCGCTCATATTGCTTATCGGCGTAGATGTAGAGGGTGCCCTATGGGGCTCGGTGATATATTTCTCCAATCTCTCCACCACCTTGTGGAGAGAGTCAAACTTGGTTGAAAGCTCCGCCACGGCCTTGGCCTCATAAATGCTAGTGGGCTTCACAGAGGGCGAAGAATGTCCTCGCTCGTCCCCCTATTGTTGGTTATTTGAGGCCATCTCCTCTAACAAGGTCGTAGATTCATCCGGGGTCTTTGATAGTATGGCTCCATTGGCGGTTGCATCAATAATCTATTTCGTGCCTGGTTGGAGTCCATTGTAGAAACTGTGAACGAGCTCCCAATCTTCCATACTATGATGGGGGCATTGATGTTGTAAGTCCTTGAAGTGCTCCCATGCTTCATAGAGGGTCTCTTGCGGTCCTTGCTTAAAGGACATGAGAGCACTCCGTATCTTCACCGTCTTGGAAGGAGGGTAAAACTTGTTAACGAAGGTGACCGGCCCCAAATGGGCGTGCGTCTGCGCACCGGATGTTGTGCAATGATGCGAACGTGGGTATGGGAATTTAAATATTTGTAACCACAAGCACACGGTGTTGTAGTGTGGCTTGGGGGTCGAACACAGGGAGGCGAGGATGTGCTTGTGTCAAAGAGGATCAAAATTCCCCCATGGGCGAGCTAGCCCAAATCGAATGATGGGTTGTCACTGTAAAGGAATGCAAGGTATAGACAATATGAAGGAAAACTCCGGGACTTTGGTTTCGACCCCAACGAGCGACTCTCGCTGATACGGCCTACGGGTAGGATGGCGATTGGAATTAGGGTCTAATGGTGAGGCGTTGCCTCTAAAAGTGGTACCGGCATCCCATGGGCCCGATATTCCGGTCGGTGCCCAGGATGATACGATGGACTTCCCGGGTTCGATCAGTGGGCACTCCCGTGTCCATTAACACTGATCGACTCCGGGAGCACTAAGCTCGCAACGATAACTCCCAACGTCTCATCCTGCCGCTCCCGGGCGCTAGGATTCGGCGTCTACGCTAAGGGCGTGAGCTATGGCTAGGGAGTCAACCGCCAAGTTTATGCCCCCTTGGCCCAACGGTCAAAGGCAGTCTTTTCCCCACCGATGACAATAAAACACCCCGCGTAACCATTAGATTCCTAATCCCTATCGATTTCCTAACCCTATGGACACGTCGGGAAGAACCCACGAAGTGGTTTCCGCCAAAATCCCAGATTTGGGAACTACTCACACATATTTAGTAAAAAGAGATCTAAACGAAAATGAACCGTAAAAATCATGATCAGACAATCGAAATGCAATAGTAGTAAAGCAATTAAGATAATACTAAAGTTTTACAAAGATCCGAAAACTTACAAAAACTGGAAAATTACAGCCGTCACAAAATGAAGAAAACAGCAAAAAATAACCAACTCCCGAATCTGGGAAACCTTGGGTTCTATTTATAGAAAACGACATCACCCGATCGGTTGACAAGTCAACCGATCGGGTGAACCGCTTCACAAAATTACAGCGAAATGCGGGGTTTCACCACTTCAGAATGAACCGGTTGGTTGGAGCATAGGTGCGGTCGTTTGGATTATGGTGCCGACCGGGTGAGGAGACCGGTTGGATCATCGGATCTTGGCTGTTGGAATTCAGCTACAGGTGAACCGATCGGGTGAAGGTCACCAGATCGGTTGGCAATCAGCTCCGAATTTCCAGAGACTTTGAGCTTTTGACCTGGTCACTGAACCGACCGGGTGACTTCTCGTGAGCTCCAAGCTGCACCCAGGTGGTTCACGCGTGCATCACCCGATCAGTTGAAGATGATCAACCGATCGGGTGAGGGGCTGAAAGATGCAATCTTCGTCGTTTGACCCCCCTGGATCACGCGTGACTCCTCCTGTTGCTCCGGGGACACATGATATCATCGTTTTATGCCCCAAATGCCAGTAAACTCCTGCAAAACACGGAAAACACGGAAAAGTGAAAGAAAACAAGAAAACACGAGAAAACACGAGAAAACGAATAAAAGACGGCGGTAAAATACGGAAAAACACGGAAGAAAACGTACGCAAATATATGAAATATAAACGCATGTCAAAATCCCCCAAGCTGAACTCTTCCTCGTCCTCGAGGAAGACGAGTGAGAGTAGGAGATCGGAGGGGAAAAATAGAGAGAAAGAGAGAAAAAGAAAACTCTATATCCTAGATTGCCCGTCAGGGCCAACAAAATCAAAAACGACACACCAAGTAAGCAAACGCCAAATCACATCACTAAACCTTGGAATACGAGTCCAAACAAGTGCCATGGGCCCACGCGGTGAAGCGCGAGTGAGTGTGGTCGTGCGCTAGCAGTCTGTGTCACTATCTACGATGTGCGATAAAGCTCGATATACACAAACCCAGGAAATGACCCAAATATCGATTCGAATCGAATAAGGCGGTGAATATATGTAGTTCAAGCATGCATGAGAATAGAGAGATAATCGAAACATATCATGCGTCGGGGACTCCATAACTAGGGTTAAGGAAATCACCACACTAAATCCTAGATAATAGCTAAAAAGTTCCTAAGCCAAGTGTTTTCGAAAACGATGGGGGTTGAGATGATGTGGAGTAGAACACTCGGTGCAAATTCCTTGTTCTAGGGCAAAGAGATGAACCCTATGGATATAGGGTTTGATATGTGAAATCTAATGAAAACCCATGTTGCTAAACTTGTAAAAAGGATATAATGTGATCGATTTACTACGGATAGCTAGGGATTTCCATTGGATCTTGAGAGATCGAGAGAGGATCTTGATCAATGGGAAGCCCTAGATATTCGATTTAGATCTACAATTGAGATTCCCTAGAATTGGTACGCGAGTGCCACCGACGCTATCATCTTTGTTATATTTCTATAATCATATTTGTTTGTACGAAGGTAAAACGAATACGAACTATCACGATCTAGGTTCGAACTCACGTTCGCGAGAGTGAGCTTGAGTTGGAATTGAACAATATTGTCGATCTTAATGCTAGTGGTTTGAACTACTTGTGCAGGATCGAGGCTCTAGTTTGGATTGTTATAGACTTGCGTAGAGTGAGAGTGTGCATTGGTTGCGACAGGTTTAACTTAAACCAAGAGTAGTGATATGGAGATTCAAGTTTCACATTGATGCTTGAGATCTATGGATTCCCAAGCCCTATGCATTTTTATTAATTGTATTCATAAACAATACTTTGCATGATTGTGACACCAACATTTCTTGATCATCGTTTCACCCTCGTCGAGTATTCAATATAGATACCAATAGTTCCTCCACGTGATTCGATACCTGCTCACCACTTAACCGTGCGCTTGCGGTAAAACTACATTGTTTTGGGCGTACATCCCGATGCAATCAAGTTTTTGGTGCCGTTGCCGGGGAGGCGACGGTATTCTATATATTTACTTAGCTATTTTTTATATTTTATTCCTCTATTTGTACTGTCACTTCTTTTCAGATTGTCTTTCTCTGTGCATAAACACATGATCAAGGGCTACCGACGGAACTATATTATTTGATCCTTAGATCGAGCACACCGAACGGAAACTAAGAGCAGAGAAGAGGAACATTCAAAAGGGAGATAAAATGGCCGAGCAAAATACTCCACCAAGAAATGTCAGGTTTATTTCCATCAGAGATAGCCTCACTCCAAATAACTCTGCCACCTCGTCTATTCTTATGCCAGAGTTGTCACCTGACAAGAACTTCGAGCTAAAGACTGGATTAGTTGTGCTAATGCAACAGGCTCCCTTCCATAGGAATTCACATGAGAATCTGCATTACCACATACAAATGTTCTTGGCAAAGTGCAACTCTTTTCAGATTCCTAGCGTACCAGAGGATGCCAACCGCATGTGCCTTTTTCCCTTCACCCTTAAAGATAAAGCACAATATTGGTTGAGGACTCAAGCAAATGGCCCATTCACTACTTGGGATGATCTTACAAGTGCCTTCGTCAACAAATTCTATCCTTCATCAAAGACCATCAGAATACAGAATTCTTTGATGTCTTTCAGGCAGGGATCCCAGGAATCTTTGTATGAGGCGTGGAAGCGCTTCAAAGATCTTCAACATCATTGTCCCCACCACAACATCGACAACTGGGAGTTAGTGCATAGCTTCTACAATGGGTTGAAATCAGACACAAGGATGATCATTGATGCCACCGCTAATGGGCGATATTATCAAAGACCCCCGAGGAGGTCACACCATTACTTGAGAAAATTGCCTCTAAAAATCAGCAGTGGGTCGATGAGAGGGGCTAACAATCGTCATCTTTGAAGCTAGAAAGTATATATGAAGCCAAAGCAGTGGCAGACTCGACGAGAAAATTTGACTCTCGATCTAGAGTGGTAGAGAGACTTGAGAGGAAGCTGACTGAGCCATTTAGTGCGTAGGACACATCGACATCAGTTGGGCACACAAATGATTGGCAAGGCCAAGTCATGTACATAAGAGGTGAAGCACAAGAGGAACTTATGGAGCAGGTTCAATATGTTTCAGATTACAAGCCAGGTGGAACAAATAATTGGTCTGGGGTGAATCCGTCTTTGAAGACTGGTCGATGCCCGGTATGCACACGCAACCGAGACAAGCGACTCGTAGTCTTACCGTAAGCACACGACGTAGTGGCGAGCGGGTATCAAACTCAGGGAGGGACAATGACAGTGTCTCGTTCTAATCACCTAGCTATCGAAATGGTCAAGAATAATTTGGGGGAAAATTGTCACAATCGTTCGTATATCGATAGAAATATCAATGAAATAAAGCGCCTAGGAATAGGGAATCCCCACTACGAACCGTATCTCATCGTTGTGATTCATAGGTTACATCATTGATAGACTTGAATTTTAGGTGAACTAGTCGCAACTGAATGTAGAACCAAGCTCACGCTCTCGCGCTATTGCTGGTCTATAGCGAACCTAGGTTACGGCCCAATCTCTTGCAAACCCTAACCTAAGCTGCTAGCATTAGGATCGACATCTTCGTTCAATCGTATCTCGAGCCCACTCTCGTGCAAACTCGAGATACGACCTAGGTTGAGATAGTTCCTACCCGTCCAATCTCTTGCAAACGGGTATTTGTATAGAAATACGATTAAAAACCCTAGCCTTGGTCCAATCTCTTGCAAACCAATTCTAGAAGATTCCAATCGTAAACCTAAATTGATTTTTAGGGCTTCCTATCAATTGGGACCCAATCTCTTGCAAATCCCAATCGATATGAATCCATAGCCATCCGTAATTCAACAATCCCAACCTAACCCTAATCAATTCTAGCAAGAATTTCACCAATTCATCACAATTCAAAAATAGGGTTCATAGGGTTCATCCCTATGCCCTAGGACAATAAAACTACTCACTAATCATCATGCAATTCATAAGAAATTCAATAGAAAAATCAACACAATTCATTGCAATAGAGAAATTATCAATAAAAATAGAGTTTTTGACAAGAAAAGAGACAAACCAATGAGAATCCAATAGCATCCAACAAAAGTCTCCTTTCTAATCTCTCAAAAAGCCTAAATCTAATTAACTAAAAAGCTCTCTAAAAAGGCTGCAAAAAGTATCAAAAAGTTCTTTCTAACAAGGGCAAAAACTGGGTTTAAATACCCCTCAAAATCGCCCAGAAATTCGTGACAAAAATGCCCTTGCGCAGCCCAGAAATCGCAGTTTACGCAACAGGCGGGGCGGCTCACTCGGCCGAGTGACAAATGTCACTCAGCTGAGTGACAAACCCTGTAAAATTCCAGTAAGTCGAGACTTTTCGTGAGTCTGTCTTCGGGAGTGACTCGGCCGAGTGACTTTACTCACTCGGCCGAGGGGCAATTATTGCTCGGCCGAGTCGGAGTCGTCAAATAGCCTGTAAATTAAAAGTAAGTCGGCTGTTTTTGAAGTGGATTTTCCCATGCCGCTCGGGCGAGGGGATTTCCATGCTTGGCCGAGTGGACTATCGTCACTCGACCGAGTGCACGCCTATTTTCTTCTGTTAGTGCGTGTCCGGTCTGGTCGGCCAAGTGATCTTCTTGCTCAGCCGAGTGGGTGGTTCACTCGGCCGAGTGAGATGCTACAAATGCCCAATCTTCATCTTTTCGCTTCATCGTCGCTCCTACGACGTTCCTTCTTCTCCTACTCGTCTTCCATCGCCGAATAACCCTCAAAAGAGCCTTGGGTGATACTCCGTAGTGGGTGCAAATCCTCTTGATCTCAAAACCACTCTGAATCGCTCCATATCTCCTGAAATACGACAAAAATAAGAAATCATGAAAAGCATCACCGTATTGTCGAATAATCGTGAAAAACGTGATATGAGCGATCAAAGTGGCATGCAAACATGCAGAAAAAGGGTGTAAAATATGGAGCGATCAAAGACTTACCCTGGATTTTCATATGCAAACAATAACGGAGCCTTAACCCCTCCTTAGCAACCACCGCAACATCAACAACAAGCTCGTCCACCACCTCAACAGCAATCCTACCAACCAAGGCCACCACAGCAACAATTTCAGCAGAGGCAACAAGCGGGGTCTTATAGACCCCCCTGATACAATCAAAGTTGGAGGCCACAAAACCTATCGCAGATGCTGCAAAGATCCGAAAATGAGACAAGAGTTAAGGAATTAATGGCCGAACAAAAAAAGATAAATGCTAAAGTATCGACAGGACAAGATAGCCACAATATCATAGTGGCGCTACTAGAAAAGTTAATCACATTGCTAAACAAGGCCCAAAACCAATTGCTCGCTCAACCGGAGGCAAATCCAAGGAGCAACACCGGTGTCACGGTCTGTTTTCGATCGAACGCTTTACGTGCAAGTAGTCTTGTTCGTGCATGTATTTATTTTAGACTTTGTCTGTATCCAAACCCTATGGTGTGATATGCCGTTGTGACCTCTCGAAGAGTGTTAAATTGTGAATTATTTTGGAACGTCATTTCACGGGTCCTTCTCCCACGATTTGACTTTGTTTGATGAGACGTCGCAATTTTCACTTTTGTCGTGAGACGTTTTTATTTTTAATATCATTTCTTGACGTCGAACTCGTGATCCGTCTTCTTAGTTGCGTTTCTCTCGTCCGTGTGGTCACCCCAGTATTTATCTTACGATTTTTGGGCTTCGTTTGACCTACTTTCACTATTTTGCCCAATCTATTATGTTTAACCCTAAGCTTTATATGAGTTTAACCCTCTAATTATTATTTCAATAATTCCAATCACTTTCCTAATTAGAGCCATACCTTTGTAACCTAGCCTATATGTGACATCACCTTGGCCGAACCCAGTTTCACAACGCACACACAACAACATGGGTGAGAGGCTAAGCAATTGAAAAAAAAATAGGGGAATTGAAAATAGCCTAGCTAGCTCACGTGCAGCTCTCTCCCTTAAAAATAATAATAAACTAATATAATAAAACCCTAGCCCCACGTTTCCTCTCCCAGCAACCAACGAAACTGAACATCCCTAGGTTATATTGATCGAGTTCTCCCTCTCGCGACGCCGCCATGCTTCTCTTCGACCTAACCCTATTTCCCTTCGACCTTGGCTCTTCCCACCGGCGGCCTCCCACACCGGAGGCAGACCCCCACGGCCCCCTCTCGCCTAGCTGTGACTCCATTGCGCCGCCAGCTGCACGACCGGAGCCGCACGACCCGCAGCAGCATTTTTCGACGCCTGTACGCACGCTCCGGCCACCTGAGCTCTCTCTCCGGCCTACACTGTCAGAAATCACCTAGTCCCGACCACCCAGCGGTTCTCCTCAGACCCTCGCCTCCCTTTGCCTTGCTCCGACAACCCATGGCCACCGCGCGTGCATCTTCGTGCTGCGACAGCAGTCATCGGCAGCAGCAGCATGCAGCAGCAGCGATCCGCCCAGTTCACCCCCGGCCATCCTTGTTTCGCCCTCTGTCACACACGACATCCCCTTCTCCACGCGGCGCAGCCCACGTCTTCCCTCTCGACGGAAGCCCACGATGTTTGACCTTCACAAGAGCAGTTCACCTGATCTCTTAAGGTGATGTGCTATTAACGTGTTGTATGGGTTGTTAGTTATTTCAGCTGTATATGTTCATAACTGTTTCCTCCTTCTTGGGAACAGAACCCTATGAGACCTAGGTTTATTAATAATATGGGTATAGAACTTTCATGAGTTAACTTATACATCTTATCATATAACCTACAGTTAGTTTTACAAGTTGGAAGGCTGCGTATGTGTGCTAAATAGTGTTATCGTTTAATTAGTTGACACTTTTAGATTATTACCGTGTATCTGATAACGCAGATATAGTGCGTCTTTCTTTGCGACCCGTTACCTTTCCGAGCCGACGTCGTTACCCTACGCGCTACCGGATTCAACCCCTGGCGTCGCTACCCGACGCCAGTGTAGCTCCCGCGTAGTGTAAGGGTAAATTTCTGAACACTTAGGACCCCCAACCCATCCATGTTAAACAAGATAAAAATCAGTATTTTAGCTGTCTGATAATTCACTAATAAAGATAACTTAATTTGGGACTGTAGGCTGGTGGATCTGAGCACATAGGTAGACTGGACTGGTTGGACGATGTTTGCAGAACAGTTGAATTCAGGCAAGTGAAACTTGCCAGTTCTTTGTTTAGGCCGTGCTTTAGGCCATTTCTTGTTTTAGGCGTAAAAGAGACTAGGCGACGAAATGATAAATCGCCTAGACGCAATTTTAAGATCTAGCTTGACAATGAAGCTAGATATGTCACCCTGCCATGTCATTCATGCATTTCTGCTTGTCGCGTTTAAATTTTCGTAACTGCATGTTCTTCACTTGTACTCTGCCCGTCACGTTTAAATTCCTTACCTGTACACATTTAAATTAAAACTTGCCATGCCATGTCATCCATGCTTGAGTGTTGCATTCCTAGCACATGCTACTATACTTGTACATCCTTGTTCAGGCTAGGAACCTGCGATGCATGCACAACCCTATGCCAAATACACTTCCAGGCTTGTGATCCAGAAGCGGGCCAATTGTGTTGGTCAAAAGCCAATGCCCAATTCATGTGGAGGGGTAGGGATAAGCGATCACTTGAGCGTAGGAGTTGGCCCTACAGCCTCTCCAGCCAAAGGGTGTAATCTCTGTGCACGACGTGTTTACTTGACGTGTTTACTGGACTTGTAAAAAATCCATGTGAATGATTTCCCTTGCCATGTATAACCTGTTGCCATGTATAACCTGTTGCCATGCCTTACTTGTTGCACCTACTTAATTATTGCATTCATATCTTAAACTGCCATGTCATCGCATACTTTTAGAACTACTAGGTTGTTTCTTTCCTTTAGTTTCCTTGCACAAGTATCTTGTTGACGTGCGTTTATATTTCATATATTCACGCACGTTTTCTTTCCTCTATTTGTACTGTCACTTCTTTTCAGATTGTCTTTCTCTGTGCATAAACACATGATCAAGGGCTACCGACGGAACTATATTATTTGATCCTTAGATCGAGCACACCGAACGGAAACTAAGAGCAGAGAAGAGGAACATTCAAGAGGGAGATAAAATGGCCAAGCTAAATACTCCACCAAGAAATGTCAGGTTTATTTCCATCAGAGATAGCCTCACTCCAAATAACTCTGCCACCTCGTCTATTCTTATGCCAGAGTTGTCACCTGACAAGAACTTCGAGCTAAAGACTGGATTAGTTGTGCTAATGCAACAGGCTCCCTTCCATAGGAATTCACATGAGAATCTGCATTACCACATACAAATGTTCTTGGCAAAGTGCAACTCTTTTCAGATTCCTAGCGTACCAGAGGATGCCAACCGCATGTGCCTTTTTCCCTTCACCCTTAAAGATAAAGCACAATATTGGTTGAGGACTCAAGCAAATGGCCCATTCACTACTTAGGATGATCTTACAAGTGCCTTCGTCAACAAATTCTATCCTTCATCAAAGACCATCAGAATACAGAATTCTTTGATGTCTTTCAGGCAGGGATCCCAGGAATCTTTGTATGAGGCGTGGAAGCGCTTCAAAGATCTTCAACATCATTGTCCCCACCACAACATCGACAACTGGGAGTTAGTGCATAGCTTCTACAATGGGTTGAAATCAGACACAAGGATGATCATTGATGCCACCGCTAATGGGCGATATTATCAAAGACCCCCGAGGAGGTCACACCATTACTTGAGAAAATTGCCTCTAAAAATCAGCAGTGGGTCGATGAGAGGGGCTAACCATCGTCATCTTTGAAGCTAGCAAGTATATATGAAGCCAAAGCAGTGGCAGACTCGACGAGAAAATTTGACTCTCGATCTAGAGTGGTAGAGAGACTTGAGAGGAAGCTGACTGAGCCATTTAGTGCGTAGGACACATCGACATCAGTTGGGCACACAAATGATTGGCAAGGCCAAGTCATGTACATAAGAGGTGAAGCACAAGAGGAACTTATGGAGCAGGTTCAATATGTTTCAGATTACAAGCCAGGTGGAACAAATAATTGGTCTGGGGTGAATCCGTCTTTGAAGACTGGTCGTAGTCTTACCGTAAGCACACGACTTAGTGGCGAGCGGGTATCAAACTCAGGGAGGGACAATGACAGTGTCTCGTTCTAATCACCTAGCTATCGAAATGGTCAAGAATAATTTGGGGGAAAATTGTCACAATCGTTCGTATATCGATAGAAATATCAATGAAATAAAGCGCCTAGGGATAGGGAATCCCCACTACGAACCGTATCTCATCGTTGTGATTCATAGGTTACATCATTGATGGACTTGAATTTTAGGTGAACTAGTCGCAACTGAATGTAGAACCAAGCTCACGCTCTCGCGCTATTGCTGGTCTATAGCGAACCTAGGTTACGGCCCAATCTCTTGCAAACCCTAACCTAAGCTGCTAGCATTAGGATCGACATCTTCGTTCAATCGTATCTCGAGCCCACTCTCGTGCAAACTCGAGATACGACCTAGGTTGAGATAGTTCCTACCCGTCCAATCTCTTGCAAACGGGTATTTGTATAGAAATACGATTAAAAACCCTAGCCTTGGTCCAATCTCTTGCAAACCAATTCTAGAAGATTCCAATCGTAAACCTAAATTGATTTTTAGGGCTTCCTATCAATTGGGACCCAATCTCTTGCAAATCCCAATCGATATGAATCCATAGCCATCCGTAATTCAACAATCCCAACCTAACCCTAATCAATTCTAGCAAGAATTTCACCAATTCATCACAATTCAAAAATAGGGTTCATAGGGTTCATCCCTATGCCCTAGGACAATAAAACTACTCACTAATCATCATGCAATTCATAAGAAATTCAATAGAAAAATCAACACAATTCATTGCAATAGAGAAATTATCAATAAAAATAGAGTTTTTGACAAGAAAAGAGACAAACCAATGAGAATCCAATAGCATCCAACAAAAGTCTCCTTTCTAATCTCTCAAAAGCCTAAATCTAATTAACTAAAAAGCTCTCTAAAAAGGCTGCAAAAAGTATCAAAAAGTTCTTTCTAACAAGGGCAAAAACTGGGTTTAAATACCCCTCAAAATCGCCCAGAAATTCGTGACAAAAATGCCCTTGCGCAGCCCAGAAATCGCAGTTTACGCAACAGGCGGGGCGGCTCACTCGGCCGAGTGACAAATGTCACTCAGCTGAGTGACAAACCCTGTAAAATTCCAGTAAGTCGGGACTTTTCGTGAGTCTGTCTTCGGGAGTGACTCGGCCGAGTGACTTTACTCACTCGGCCGAGGGGCAATTATTGCTCGGCCGAGTCGGAGTCGTCAAATAGCCTGTAAATTAAAAGTAAGTCGGCTGTTTTTGAAGTGGATTTTCCCATGCCGCTCGGGCGAGGGGATTTCCATGCTTGGCCGAGTGGACTATCGTCACTCGACCGAGTGCACGCCTATTTTCTTCTGTTAGTGCGTGTCCGGTATGGTCGGCCAAGTGATCTTCTTGCTCAGCCGAGTGGGTGGTTCACTCGGCCGAGTGAGATGCTGCAAATGCCCAATCTTCATCTTTTCGCTTCATCGTCGCTCCTACGACGTTCCTTCTTCTCCTACTCGTCTTCCATCGCCGAATAACCCTCAAAAGAGCCTTGGGTGACACTCCGGAGTGGGTGCAAATCCTCTTGATCTCAAAACCACTCTGAATCGCTCCATATCTCCTGAAATACGACAAAAATAAGAAATCATGAAAAGCATCACAGTATTGTCGAATAATCGTGAAAAACGTGATATGAGCGATCAAAGTGGCATGCAAACATGCAGAAAAAGGGTGTAAAATATGGAGCGATCAAAGACTTACCCTGGATTTTCATATGCAAACAATAACGGAGCCATAACCCCTCCTTAGCAACCACCGCAACATCAACAACAAGCTCGTCCACCACCTCAGCAGCAATCCTACCAACCAAGGCCACCACAGCAACAATTTCAGCAGAGGCAACAAGCGGGGTCTTATAGACCCCCCTGATACAATCAAAGTTGGAGGCCACAAAACCTATCGCAGATGCTGCAAAGATCCGAAAATGAGACAAGAGTTGAGGAATTAATGGCCGAACAAAAAAAGATAAATGCTAAAGTATCGACAGGACAAGATAGCCACAATATCATAGTGGCGCTACTAGCAAAGTTAATCACATTGCTAAACAAGGCCCAAAACCAATTGCTCGCTCAACCGGAGGCAAATCCAAGGAGCAACACCGGTGTCACGGTCTGTTTTCGATCGAACGCTTTACGTGCAAGTAGTCTTGTTCGTGCATGTATTTATTTTAGACTTTGTCTGTATCCAAACCCTATGGTGTGATATGCCGTTGTGACCTCTCGAAGAGTGTTAAATTGTGAATTATTTTGGAACGTCATTTCACGGGTCCTTCTCCCACGATTTGACTTTGTTTGATGAGACGTCACAATTTTCACTTTTGTCGTGAGACGTTTTTATTTTTAATTTCATTTCTTGACGTCGAACTCGTGATCCGTCTTCTTAGTTGCGTTTCTCTCGTCCGTGTGGTCACCCCAGTATTTATCTTACGATTTTTGGGCTTCGTTTGACCTACTTTCACTATTTTGCCCAATCTATTATGTTTAACCCTAAGCTTTATATGAGTTTAACCCTCTAATTATTATTTCAATAATTCCAATCACTTTCCTAATTAGAGCCATACCTTTGTAACCTAGCCTATATGTGACATCACCTTGGCCGAACCCAGTTTCACAACGCACACACAACAACATGGGTGAGAGGCTAAGCAATTGAAAAAAAAAATAGGGGAATTGAAAATAGCCTAGCTAGCTCACGTGCAGCTCTCTCCCTTAAAAATAATAATAAACTAATATAATAAAACCCTAGCCCCACGTTTCCTCTCCCAGCAACCAACGAAACTGAACATCCCTAGGTTATATTGATCGAGTTCTCCCTCTCGCGACGCCGCCATGCTTCTCTTCGACCTAACCCTATTTCCCTTCGACCTTTGCTCTTCCCACCGGCGGCCTCCCACACCGGAGGCAGACCCCGACGGCCCCCTCTCGCCTAGCTGTGACTCCATTGCGCCGCCAGCTGCACGACCGGAGCCGCACGACCCGCAGCAGCATTTTTCGACACCTGTACGCACGCTCCGGCCACCTGAGCTCTCTCTCCGGCCTACACTGTCGGAAAGCACCTAGTCCCGACCACCCTGCGGTTCTCCTCAGACCCTCGCCTCCCCTTGCCTTGCTCCGACAACCCATGGCCACCGCGCGTGCATCTTCGTGCTGCGACAGCAGTCATCGGCAGCAGCAGCATGCAGCAGCAGCGATCCGCCCAGTTCACCCCCGGCCATCCTTGTTTCGCCCTCTATCACACACGACATCCCCTTCTCCACGCGGCGCAGCCCACGTCTTCCCTCTCGACGGAAGCCCACGATGTTTGACCTTCACAAGAGCAGTTCACCTGATCTCTTAAGGTGATGTGCTATTAACGTGTTATATGGGTTGTTAGTTATTTCAGCTGTATATGTTCATAACTGTTTCCTCCTTCTTGGGAACAGAACCCTATGAGACCTAGGTTTATTAATAGTATGGGTATAGAACTTTCATGAGTTAACTTATACATCTTATCATATAACCTACAGTTAGTTTTACAAGTTGGAAGGCTGCGTATGTGTGCTAAATAGTGTTATCGTTTAATTAGTTGAAACTTTTAGATTATTACCGTGTATCTGATAACGCAGATATAGTGCTTCTTTCTTTGCGACCCGTTACCTTTCCGAGCCGACGTCGTTACCCTACGCGCTACCGGATTCAACCCCTGGCGTCGCTACCCGACGCCAGTGTAGCTCTCGCGTAGTGTAAGGGTAAATTTCTGAACACTTAGGACCCCCAACCCATCCATGTTAAACAAGATAAAAATCAGTATTTTAGCTGTCTGATAATTCACTAATAAAGATAACTTAATTTGGGACTGTAGGCTGGTGGATCTGAGCACATAGGTAGACTGGACTGGTTGGACGATGTTTGCAGAACATTTGAATTCAGGCAAGTGAAACTTGCCAGTTCTTTGTTTAGGCCGTGCTATAGGCCATTTCTTGTTTTAGGCGTAAAAGAGACTAGGCGACGAAATGATAAATCGCCTAGACGCAATTTTAAGATCTAGCTTGACAATGAAGCTAGATATGTCACCCTGCCATGTCATTCATGCATTTCTGCTTGTCGCGTTTAAATTTTCGTAACTGCATGTTCTTCACTTGTACTCTGCCTGTCACGTTTAAATTCCTTACCTGTACGCATTTAAATTACAACTTGCCATGCCATGTCATCCATGCTTGAGTGTTGCATTCGTAGCACATGCTACTATACTTGTACATCCTTGTTCAGGCTAGGAACCTGCGATGCATGCACAACCCTATGCCAAATACACTTCCAGGCTTGTGATCCAGAAGCGGGCCAATTGTGTTGGTCAAAAGCCAATGCCCAATTCATGTGGAGGGGTAGGGATAAGCGATCACTTGAGCGTAGGAGTTGGCCCTACAGCCTCTCCAGCCAAAGGGTGTAATCTCTGTGCACGACGTGTTTACTTGACGTGTTTACTGGACTTGTAAAAAATCCATGTGAATGATTTCCCTTGCCATGTATAACCTGTTGCCATGTATAACCTGTTGCCATGCCTTACTTGTTGCACCTACTTAATTATTGCATTCATATCTTAAACTGCCATGTCATCGCATACTTTTAGAACTACTAGGTTGTTTCTTTCCTTTAGTTTCCTTGCACAAGTATCTTGTTGACGTGCGTTTATATTTCATATATTCACGCACGTTTTCTTTTGTGTTTCTCCGTGTCTTTTATTCGTTTTCTCGTATTTTCTCGTTTTCTTTCACTTTTCTTTGTTTCTCCGTGTTTGCAGGAGATTGACCGCGAAGGGGACGTTTAACGACGATATCACAAGTCCCCGGAGCAACGGGAGGAGTCACACATGATCCAGGGGGTCAAACGTCAAAGAATACATCTTTCAGCCCCTCACCCGATCGGTTGGTCATCTCTAACCGATCGGGTGATGCACGCGTGCACCACCCGGTCTCAGCCGGAGCTCAAGTGGAAGTCACCCGACCGGTTCACAGGCCGGTTCAGCGGGGGCCTGTTCTCTGTCTTTTCGAGCCAAATTCCAACCGATCGGGTGACTCTCACCCGATCGGTTCATCTGTAGCTGATGCTGATGAGCTGAAGACACGGGCACCCAACCGATCACTTCACCCGATGACACCAAGATCCAATCGGTCACTCCAAGAACTCACCCGACCGGTTCATATGACCGGGTGAAAGATCGCCATTTTCTGTTCATTATCTGTAATGGATCACCTGATCGGTTGACTTGTCAACCGATCGGGTGATGCGAGAGTCTATAAATAGAACCCCTAGGGTTCCAGAAACGGGGGAGCTGCTAGTTTTTACTGTTTTCTCCTATTGTGACGGCTGTAATTACTGTTCATTTGTAAGTCTTCGGATCTTTCTCAAATTTTAGTATTGTCTTAATTACACTATTACTTCCGCATTCCAATCGTCCGATTATGATTCCAACGGTTAATTTTCATTTAGATCGCTTTTTAATGAATTTTTGTGAGTAGTTCCCAAATCTGGGATTTTGGTGGAAACCCCTTCGGGGGCTCTTCCCGATGTGTCCATAGGGTTAGGAAATCGATAGGGATTAGGAATCTAATGGTTACGCGGGGTGTTTCATTGTCATCGGCGGGAAAAAGACCGCCTTTGACCGTTGGGCCAAGGGGGAATAAACTTGGCGGTTGACTCCCTAGCCATAGCTCACGCCTTTTGCGTAGACGCCGAATCCTAGCACGCGGGAGCGGCAGGATGAGACGTTGGGAGTTATCGTTGCAAGCTTAGTGCTCCCGAAATCGATCAGTGTTAATGGACACGGGAGTGCCCACTGATCGAATCCAGGAAGTCCGGTGTATCATCCTGGGCACTGACCAGATTATCGGGCCCATGGGATGCCGGTACCACTTTCAGAGGCAACGTCTCACCATTAGACCCTAATTCCGATCGCTATCCTACCCGTAGGCCGTATCAGCGAGAGTCGCTCGTTGGAGTGGAAACCAAAGTCCCGTGTTTATTTTCTTATTGTTCATACCCTTCATTCCTTTCCGTGACAACCATCTACCGATTCGGGCTAGCTCGCCCACGGGGTGATTCTGGTCCTCCTTGACTCAAGCACACCCTAGCCTCCCTGTGTTCGACCCCCAAGCCACACTACAACACCGTGCGCTTGCGGTTACAAATTTCTAAACCCCCTCGCGGGTCCCCCGGCCATTTGCGGATTGCAAGCCGGGGTCCACGTGTCAAGTTTATGGCGCCATTACCGGGGAGGCAACGTGCTTGTTATTTTAGGATCTCTTGAACCCTCGTGTCTAGCTCTCATCCCCACCTCGCGATAATTTTCACATTCTCCTTTTTTTTTTCTATTTTTCTTATTTTTATTTCTTATTTTATCTGTTTCTTTCCCACTTGTCGCTTCACGGGTGTTTGTTGTTTTTCATGCGTAGGAGTTCAAGAAGTCTCGACGACTTGATTCCCATTGATCCAGAGATTAACGCCACCCTTAGGCATTTGGCCGCCGAGAAGCGAAGAAGAGAGGATCCCGAATCCATGGAGGAGAACACCCCGCCTCACAAGTCCCTGTTGGAGTACTCGATGCCATCTATCGAGTCCACTTCCGCCATCCGTTCTTCAGCTATTGCGGCCCAAAGCTTTGAGCTAAAGCCGTCCTTGGTGACATGGATCCAGCAGTATCAATTTGCGGGTGCACCCATGGAGAGCCCGATCGAGCATCTAGACTCCTTCTTGGAGAAGTGTGACACCTTCCGGATTAATGGTGTCACGACTGAGGCGATCCGTCTGAAGCTATTCCCCTTCTCGTTGCGAGACAAAGCCAAGCAATGGCTTAGGGGGAAGGACCCCAACACTTTCAATACCTGGGAGAAGCTCTCCAACGCTTTTCTGACGAAGTTCTTTCCTCCGGGGAAGACCATGAAGTTGAGGAGTGAGATCTCCTCCTTCTCCTAGGCCAGCCACGAGTCCTTGCATGAAGCTTGGACGAGATACAAGGAGATGCAAAGAAGATGCCCTCACCATGAGCTTCCGAAGTGGCAGATTATTAATCTGTTCTACAATGGGCTGAGGGATGACCTAAAATCTTCTATGGACGCAGCGGCTGGGGGTTTCTTCATGTCTAGGAGCGAGGAAGATGCCGGACATATTCTAGAAAATATGGCATCCAACAATGAGCGATGGTGTGACGAGAGAGCCACACCCAGGTCTGGGGGTATACACAGAGTCAAGGACGTCGACAAACTTTCAAGCAAGTTCGACTTGCTTTCGACCCAGATCTCCGCACTAATGGTAGTAGCCGGTGGGGCCGGTACACAGCAAATTTCAGCGGTAGAATCCAAATTCTTTGGGGAATTCGACGGTGGTGACATCTCACCACCGTTGGATCAGGCGAGCGCACTATTTTACAACCCCACGGGAAATGCGCCGTATCCGCCAAGAACCAATTCCAACCCTGCCTACTCTCCAAACAACCGGAACCACCCTAACTTTGGTTACCGGCCACCATTTCAGCCCTCGCCGCCTCAGCAGCCGCAGCAACAAGCATATCAACCGGCTAGGCCATAGCAGAGTCATATTCAGCAGCAATAGTATCAGTAGCAACCTCAGCAACAATTTTATGCCCCCAGGAATCAGCAGCCAATCCAGCAGCAGCAGTAGTATGGCCAACAGAGGGCCGTCTCTCCGGTTGAGTCTCTCTTGACTCAATATATAACCAACCAGGAGAAGATCAACCAAAAGCTGGAAATGGGTCAGCGGGCCCTCACAGACCAAGTAACCCAGCTGGGGTTACAAGTGGCGAACCTCTCAAGGTCACAAAACCAATTGCCGCCACAACCGGAGGTGAACCCGAGGGGAGCAACCCAAACGTCGGCACTCGTGCACGAGCACGCAAATGTGTCCGCTATCGTTCTGAGAAGCGGGACACAAATCCCTACTAGAGTGCCCCCTAACAGACCGGAAGCACCGTTGGTCATTGAGCGACCAATCGAAAAATCGAATGACGCCGGTGCTTCGTCATCAAATCCTATGACTCCGGAGGGAGTCTCTGAAGAAGAGAAGAAGAAGAACGAGGAAGGGAGCCCGAAAGTGTTCAAACCCGTTGTGCCATTTCCACAACGGTTAGCTCAGGCCAAAATCGACGAGAAATATGGCAAGTTCTTCGCCATGGTCAAGGACCTAAGCTTGCAAATCCCCTTTCTGGAAGCAATCGAAACAATCCCCTCCTATGCGAAATTCCTGAAAGATTTGGTGACTAGAGGGTCTAGAAAGGAGAAAGTAGTGTTGACAGCGGAATGTAGCGCTCTCATCCAGAGGGTAAACACGCCGAAACTCAAAGAACCGGGGAGCTTCTCAATTCCTTGCACGATCGGGGCAGTAAAGATTCATCGTGCACTCGTCGATCTCGGAGCGAGTGTAAGTTTGATGCCATTGTCGATGTATAGAAGGATAGGAATGGGTGATCTGGAGCCAACCGGTATGACCCTACAACTAGCTGACCGGTCGGTCAAATATCCGATGGGGATTGTGGATGACCTCCCCGTTAATGTAAAAGGGGTGCATGTGCCAGTGGACTTCGTAGTCATGGACATGCCTGAAGACGCACACACCCCCATCATCCTGGGACGGCCTTTCATGGCCACTGCCGGCGTTTTGATTGATGTGAAGAACGGAAAACTTTCTCTAAACGTCAGCGGATAAAAAGTTGAATTTGATCTGGGGTTGTCCATGAAGTATCCCGATCCCCCAGATGACCCTCGGTGTAATTTGCTTGAGGTAGAAGAAGAAAAAGCTGCTGAAGAGAGCTCCTGGGAGATTCTCTTAAGAAACCCCCCCAATGACTTGGGGGATTCAGAAGACCGAGACGGCCCTAAGAACAATGATGCTACTGGGAAAGCGAGTGCAGCGCGTACAACCCCTCCCGGGTTCCCCAAGGCTCCTCCTGCGAGGAAAACGGGGAAAGAACCCATGGGCCTCACTAAAGATGAGGTCCGGATCCTAAAGAATATGGCGGTGAGCGCCAATACGAAAGAGAAGCCCCCGGATCCCAAGAACAAGGAGAGGGTAGTCGAGCAAATCTTTCTCCAGCCGCTGACTACTCCAAAGGCCTTCAGCTCCAATGAAGAAGAGATGCCGAACTTCGAGCATCACCCGTATCAACCAACATGAACATCTCTTGCGGGCGTCGAGCCAACGACGTTAAACAAGTGCGCTTCATAGGAGGCAACCCATGTTCTAAACTTTTTCCCCACTTTTTAGTGTTATTTTTTTACTTTATTTTATCTACTTTTATAAATAAAATCAGCCGCGAGAACATCCGTTCAGGGACTTAGACAATCTGTTTGTTTTTGCAGGAAACAAAGCCCCAACCGATCGGTTGATAACTCACCCGATCGGTTGGGATGTATCAGATACAAGCCAAAATCTGTCCCCAAATGAACCGATCGGTTGAAGAATGAAGAGACCGGGTGACAGACCGGGTGAGCTGGGGAGAACTCTCGGGAAATTTTTGGGGAATATCAACCGATCGGTTGAGTTCGAGCACGATCGGTTGAAGCGACCGGGTGAGCAGCCCTCAATTCTCAGGAAAATGAGTGGAGCGGCCAACCGATCGGTTGACAAGTCAACCGACTAGTTCGCCTGTAGTACTTCTTCGGCAAGAATTTTTGACCTAACCGTCAACCGATCGGGTGACAAGTCACCCGATCGGTTCAACTTAAAACCCTATATAAACCCCCGACCACCCGTTCATTTTCACCCTTGCCCGATCGCCATTGTCGCCGTCGTTTCGCCTGCCTCTCCTCCCCAACGGCCGATTCTCACCCCCCCACGTCCTCTACTCCTCCAATACTCCCTCTCCACACCTCCTCCATCGATCTCTCCATCATCTTCACTCCCTCTCTCCTTTCATTTCAAATTTCTGACCTAATTTCCCCCAAACAACACCCACTTCGAAAATTCTTGCCGAAAGAGGTCGCCGCGGCTCCACGCTACTCTCGTTGCACAGTGTGGGGACATCTACGAGCAAGCTTCACCATTTCGCTTGGGTACACTCGCTCCTACGCTCATATTTCTATTTTTGCCCTATAAATTGTGCTTGCTCATTTTGCTTGTGTTAGTGTGCATTCATCGCTTTTGCACTCATTCATACACGCACACTCACGCATGGCTAAGGATAAATACAAGGGGAAGGGGATTTTGCGGGAAGAGGAACCGTCTCGAAAGAGACGAAAACAAACACGTCCCCCTTCCCGCACACGAGCACTTACACTTGGCCCTCCCCCGCCTGTTATCCCCCCTGTGGACCCAATGTTGGGCCCGCATGGGTATATCTTTAGGAACCAGGAACACAAGGATTTTTACCGTAGGCTCGATGCTCGGGGACATCTATCTACTAAGTTCCCGCACACACAAACACTTGTCGATCTCGGTGTCTACACCGAGGTCGAATCTCTTTTCGTTAACTTAGGATGGTTGGCCTTCCTTAATGCTTCTGCCATATCCTACCCGGCACTCACCCTCGAATTTCTCTCTACACTTGTTTGGGGGTCCGGGTCGATCATTAAATTCCGGGTGCGTAACTGGAGTGTCACCACAAATCTGAACACGATTAACGATATATTTGGTTTCCCCAATCTTGGGGATGATTCCATCCGACACTACGGGTACACGCCCGAGTTTAACGTCGATCAATTCTGGTTCCGCCTCACACTGTTCCACGACTATCCCCAAGGAAGGGCCAAGGCCTCCTCCATCATTCATCCCATGTTTCGTTTGGCCCACAGGATTATATCATCTGCATTTTTTCCCAGGGACGAGTCCGGCACCGTGACTATCCCTGACCTTTTTATCCTCTGGGCCATGACTTTCCCTTTTGTCAGGGACGATGATGGAATTAGCTTCAGGGCACCTACCGTCCCCATCCATGGCGGCGATTGGCTTGTTTACAAGCTACTCGAGATCAGCCTGGCCGGTAAGGGGAAGTTTTGTTGTGGGGGCATCATTACTATCATCTGCTCTTACCCCCAATTTAATATTCACATCCCCAATAATCTTCCCGCTGCCGCAGGACCCTCACAGCTAGATATTGATGTCCTGTGGCACATTCACATGATTAGACCCCACTCCGATGGCCGCTTCATCTTCAATTATGGCCACCCCCAGCCCCTTACACCATTCTCCCCAACACCGCTCGCATGACCATTGCTCTTGTGGGAGATTGGACCTTCCCACCTGATCCTAACTTCCTAGTGGGGTTGAACCTTCCTTTCCTTCCCGCAGACGCACGCAGACCACTATCCCCTGCCACCCACTTAGGCGAGCAGGATATCCCTGCATCTGGGAGAGATATAGGGGCTGGCCCGAGTCGTCCTATTTCTGCTCCGGGACCCATCACATCTGAGCACCTCTTTGTGGCCATTTCTGGCCTTGTCTCCTGTGCCGACAAGACCTCTGCCGCCGGCACCACTTCGACCTTACCTACCGGTACCACTTCTGTCTCATGTCAGTCCACATATTTTGGTCGCCGTCAGGTCTCTGCCCGTCTAGGTCTTGAAAGGGAGGTCGCTGCCCTTCGTGAGCTCGCCATGTCCTCTGCCTACTTGGACCCATCACCATCCTCTTTTCTCACTCACCCACGTTTCCTCGCACTTGAGAGGAACGTGGCCGCCATTCTTCTCCTTCTCACTCACATCCACGGACCACCTCCACCTTCACCACCTCGGCGATCTTCTCCTCCACCCTCACACACATCCCCTCATCCATCACCTCCCTCACCACATTCTTCTCCTCCCTCATCTATTCCCGTCCCGGTATCCACTTCACCCCTCCCGACCACTTCCATCGCACCCACGCTACCTCCTCCCTCCTCCTCCATCACTGCATACGTGCGTCGGAGGAAATTACCGGTGCGCTCCAGATCTCTCCCACCACCTCCCACTACCGTCACCACCACATCTTCTTCCCCCATTTCTATTCCTCTCACCACCGCCTTGATCGCCTTCCTACCACCACCACCCACCTCCACCAACACTCCTCCCATTGTTCACACCACCGCTGCACATATTCCTCCACCTCATTCCCCACTTCTCCGCACACCCCCAGCCTCCCCCAACCACCCAATCCCACCCTCTTCCGAGGAGGACGAGGACTCACCTTCTCCTGCTTACTGATTTCACATTGTTTGTTTTTAACTCCCCCTTGCATATCTCTGCACTTCATTGATCATATCATTTCGCTAGCACTGTCAGGTCTAGCTTGGGGGACGTCTATTTTGGTGTGCTATCGTGTTTTGTTGTTTTTCTCATTTTTGTGTGTGTGCTTGTTTTTCCCATTTTGAGTGTCGTGTCGTGTGGTTTTATTTCTATTTCTGTGTCGTTTGATTTTGATTTTGATCTTTCTTTATTTTCAGTTTCATCTCTGTGTTTTCCTCGTTTCATTTCTTTTTGTGTCAGTGCGTATCCCCCCCATCTTCATTGCCCTCCTGTACTCACTCATATTGCATTGAGGGCAATGCAAGCTTTAGCTTGGGGGAGTCGCACTGTGTGCGTCATTTGAGACCTTCTTTTTCGTTTTTTGTGTCGTTTTCATCATGTTTTTTTTTATTTTTTTCTTTTTTGTCTTCTCTTCTTTTTAGCTCTTTCTCCTAGAGATGAACCCTATGATGAATCACCACAAAATCACACACACCTAGCATGGCATCGATAATCACTCTCACTGACCCTAGGATTTCGAGTCCTCTTGCATTTCACGCATCGTGGGTCCACTTAGCTTTTTGTGAGTCGTGCGTCGTGCCTATCTGTTTGGTGCGCTTCTACTTTGTGATTTGTTTTATATACCTGTCCAGGAATGACCCCTAGATTATCATGCTTCGATTTGAATATGCGGTATTTGCTTCTACTATATGCATACTATATTTATATCGTATATTTCAATTCGCATGCGTCGGGATTCCACAATTATGGACTAGGATAACCCATTTAGCCTATGCTCTATTTAGCGAGAATAGTTTCCTTTGCCCAAGTGTTTAGATTTCGACTTCTTTTTTGTTTTACTTGGTGCAAATCCCCTCGTCGTGTACCGTTCTCCCACTTGGGAGAGTACACATGTGTATAGCCAAAAACCCAAAAATCCAAAAAAAGGAGAAAAGAAAAGAAAAACCCAAAAAGAAAAGAAAATAAGAGTTTTGTATAGCCAAAAAGCCAAAAAATATACAAATACCCAAAACCCAAAAAAATTTCTAGTGTGAATATTTTTTCCTACCTACCGAGAATAAAGGGAAGGCGAGAATTTGCACCGAGTGTTCTACTCCACATCATCTCAACCCCCATCGTTTTCGAAAACACTTGGCTTAGGAACTTTTTAGCTAGTATCTAGGCTATAGTGGCGTGATTTCCTTAACCCTAGTTGTGGAGTCCCCGACGCATGATACGTTTCACTTCTTATACCCTTCTCATGCATGCTCGAACTAATATTCACCGCAATTTCAAATTCAAATCGGTATTTGGGTCATTTCCTGGATTGCGTATATGAGCTCATAGCACATTGTAGAAAGCGACACCATTTGCTAGCACACGACCGCACTCACACGCGCTTCACCGCGTGGGCCCACGACACTTATTGGGACTCGTTTTCCTAGGTTTAGTGGTGTGATTTGACGTTTGCTTGCTTGGTGTGTCGTTTTTGATTTTGTTGGCTCTGACGGACGATCTAGGATATAGAGCTCTCTCTCTCTCTCTCTCTCTCTCTCTCTCTCTCTCTCTCTCTCTCTCTCTCTCTCTATTTTTCCCCTCCGAGCTCCTACTCTCACTCGTCTTCCTCGAGGACGAGGAAGAGTTCAGCTTGGGGGATTTTGACGTGCGTTTATATTTCATATATTCACGCACGTTTTCTTTTGTGTTTCTCCGTGTTTTTCGCCGTCTTTTATTCGTTTTCTCGTATTTTCTCGTTTTCTTTCACTTTTCTTTGTTTCTCCGTGTTTGCAGGAGATTGACCGTGAAGGGGACGTTTAACGACGATATCACAAGTCCTCGGAGCAACGGGAGGAGTCACGCGTGATCCAGGGGGTCAAACGTCAAAGAATACATCTTTCAGCCCCTCACCCGGTCGGTTGGTCATCTCCAACCGATCGGGTGATGCACGCGTGAACCACCCGGTCTCAGCCGGAGCTCAAGTGGAAGTCACCCGACCGGTTCACAGGCCGGTTCAGCGGGGGCCTGTTCTCTGTCTTTTCGAGCCAAATTCCAATCGATCGGGTGACTCTCACCCGATCGGTTCATCTGTAGCTGATGCTGATGAGCTGAAGACACGGGCACCCAACCGATCACTTCACCCGATGGCGCCAAGATCCAACCGGTCACTCCAAGAACTCACCCGACCGGTTCATATGACCGGGTGAAAGCTCGCCGTTTTCTGTTCATTATCTGTAACGGATCACCCGATCGGTTGACTTGTCAACCGATCGGGTGATGCGAGAGTCTATAAATAGAACCCCTAGGGTTCCAGAAACGGGGGAGCTGCTAGTTTTTACTGTTTTCTCCTATTGTGACGGCTGTAATTACTGTTCTTTTGTAAGTCTTCGGATCTTTCTCAAATTTTAGTATTGTTTTAATTACACTATTACTTCCGCATTCCAATCGTCTGATTATGATTCCAATGGTTAATTTTCATTTAGATCGCTTTTTAATGAATTTTTGTGAGTAGTTCCCAAATCTGGGATTTTGGTGGAAACCCCTTCGGGGGCTCTTCCCGATGCATCCATAGGGTTAGGAAATCGATAGGGATTAGGAATCTAACGGTTACGCGGGGTGTTTCATTGTCATCGGTGGGAAAAAGACCGCCTTTGACCGTTGGGCCAAGGGGGAATAAACTTGGCGGTTGACTCCCTAGCCATAGCTCACGCCTTTTGCGTAGACGCCGAATCCTAGCACGTGGGAGCGGCAGGATGAGACGTTGGGAGTTATCGTTGCGAGCTTAGTGCTCCCGGAATCGATTAGTGTTAATGGACACGGGAGTGCCCACTGATCGAATCCGGGAAGTTCGGTGTATCATCCTGGGCACCGACCAGAATATTGGGCCCATGGGATGCCGGTACCACTTTCAGAGGCAACGTCTCACCATTAGACCCTAATTCCGATCGCTATCCTACCTGTAGGCCGTATCGGCGAGAGTCGCTTGTTGGAGTGGAAACCAAAGTCCCGGGTTTATTTTCTTATTGTTCATACCCTTCATTCCTTTCCGTGACAACCATCTACCGATTCGGGCTAGCTCACCCACGGGGTGATTCTGGTCCTCCTTGACTCAAGCACACCCTAGCCTCCATGTGTTCGACCCCCAAGCCACACTACAACACCGTGCGCTTGCGGTTACAAATTTCTAAACCCCCTCGCGGGTCCCCCGGCCATTTGCGGATTGCAAGCCGGGGTCCACTTGTCACTTGTAGACTTGCTGACATGCACCCTCGTCTCTTTGGGTGTCGCATGTTAGTTGTTGAGCCAGTGCCCATTGCTGGGGTCGAGATGTTTGTTGACTTGGAGCATGGATCCACTGTTGACGTGGAGTTTGAGGATATCGGCGACCAGTCGTAGAGTTTTCCTTCGTTGTTACTCTCTGCTTAGTCTGTTGTTAGGTTGTCGGTGCGTAGCACCTTTCCTTTTCTGTACTTTTACTTTTGTTGGCCATGCTGGGGCCTTTTAGACTCTTTTCTTTTAGCCTGGTGGCTTTTTTGTGATGTTGAAATTTATTATGGACATTCTGAGATTAAAATAATTTTTATATCTCTTTTCTTTGTTATTATTGTTGTTCTGCTATGCATTGTAAGGACCTATACTTGGTTTTCCAGACGCTTTACAGAATGGTGCCTCACAGCTCCAAGTCTAAGCAGACTTCTCACGCCTCGCCTCCATTTTTGGGAAGCGGGTCGTGACAGGTTTTATTGGTGGCCCATGCAGGTCACTACAACTGCGAATTATCGGAACAACGATAATAATTATAGAATGTCCATTAAATAAATTAAAACATCCAAATCACAAGCCCTGAGTCTAATTTTTATCGTTTCCTATGTCTTTGGTGGCTGGTAGACGTGTTGCCCGAACATCTGTCTCGGCTTAGTATGGAACCCATTTGATTAGGACTATAGTAAGACTTAGTTAGACGTCTGTGCTTGTTAGTTAGAGGTCCCTGATTGTTAGCTAGACTCCATGCTAGAAATTGATATAATTGTCTTAAGAGTTACCTTAGTGGTTCCTGTCTAGCTCTGACCATGATAGACTTCTAGAATTCCTTTAGTCGTTCGCTTGGGTTCATCGATTTTGGGCCCGGCAGAACGTAATTTTAATTTCTCTTAGGACCCTTTCCTGAGATCTCTAATACATTTTAGTTCATTAGAGAGTCTTAATGTTAGGTTCTCTTGATCTTCAGTCGACCCGGTAATTAGAACCCTGCTTCTATCATTTTCCTGATCATTACACTTTTGTGTTATCGACCGTAGAACTCCATCATAGCAGTTTCACTAAATTATTTCCCTTCCTATTTACGTTTTATTTGATTCACTTCTTTCCTTTCGAATCACGTGAATATACATGTCACCATCGTCAAACGTTGAAACTTCTCCATTACTATCCTGACCATTCGATGAATATTTTCAATGTTATTTATTTTGAATTTCTTTTCCGGTTTAAGTTATTTGAACACAGTCAACATGCATTTAAGACTCCATATATTCTCCGAATTTCGAAATTTTTCGCTGAAATCTTTGAAATTATTATCTTATCATATTTACTAACCTATGTCTTCCACACTCGCGTAAATATCTTAATTTCTTCATATAATGACATTTCGACAATTCAAAATATAGTTTTCTCCTCTTCTATATATAACTACACGAGTTTAATTCAACAACTTATTTTACCGACTCCTAAATATTTTCCTATGCGAAAGAGAACTCCAACTTTTCAAGTATGACCATTTTATACTTTGAGTGTTTTAACTTATACCATTTACGTCCTATTTCTGGTAACATATGAGGGTAATATTCCATCTTTCTTCCCCACCTAAACATCCACAATTACATCCCAGTTTCATTTAATCAATTTACCTCCTTATCCTCGCCCTACCTGAACCCATTCTTCCGATCTTGTTTCGTTACACTATCTAATCTTGGTTTCCTTCCTCTTGCTTAGTCATCCCACTAGTGATTGCCGTTGTTTATGTCACACCAGTTTAGTATTGGGCCCTTTGGTTTTGGGATGTAGTCGTTGTGCATGAATATAGGTAGAGTGTGTAGACCTGTATGAGTGTCCTACCCTTAGTATATTAATAGTTGTCTCTCGTGTTATATATGCATATTCAATGTTATTCGTGATATAGATGTGAAGTTGTATGGATGATATTAGTTATATATATGCGGGTAGCTATACCACTTTAGGGATGTCTGTACAGATATTGGAAATTGTATTGGGGCATATACTAGTAGTGTATGTAGTTTGAAGATACTGGTGAATTCTTGATATGTTTATGTATATTAGTAAGTCAGGTGAATGTTAGGTGTAATGATAATAGGTGTACTTATAGTTAAGTGAGTAGGCCTTTTATATGACCTATATGTTAGTACGTGTGAGTATGTGCTCGTACATAGATATGTGTTGTGCTTAGACGTAAGTAGTTATGTATTTGCTGCATGAGTATATATGTGATATACGTATGGTAGTAGGGTTATAATTTTGATTGGTATTGCTTGCTTTTACGGGATGTTGTGTGCGAGTATACCATGAGGTATACACGTTTATTGTATATCTTAACTACGTATGGATAAGTAGATGTGTTGGTATACTAATTATAGTTAGATGGATATGGTGTGAATATATATGTTACATATGTGTGACTAAACGATGAATGCATGTATTAGGGAGTGTATTATAATTATACGTGTGCTGATGTCTGTAATATTATTATGGTATATAAGGTGATTGAACTATGTGGGTATTACCTGATTAAATATTAAGTGTGATTGACATTAGGGTATGTATATGGTTATGTTGGTAGATGCGTATACATTGGAGCAGTATTGGTGTATGTATAGATACTGCTTACGTATGTAGAGTATTCTGATGTGTGTTTTGAGTCTCACTCAAGCTTGAGTGGGTATACTAAGTGTTTCAGAGTGTTTTCTCACTACAGAAGCGTTGACCGTGGACTGCCCGGTCAACGTAGTCAAGGGGCCGATTTGGGTCCCTTGGGTGCGTCGAGCCCGTGCAGACGCGACGCGAATCGGAGTTGCAGACGACGTGGAGTACGTCAGCTGGGCCGGGTCTGGATCCTCGGCCTCAAGGGGGCTGAGGGGAAGCCTCGGCCCGGTGTGAGATGCTCGGCCTCGGACGGTCGGACGACGAGGGGAAGCCTCGGCGCCTTGTCTTGATGCGCTGCCGATGCGGAGCGGAGGGGAAGCCTTGGCTCAGGTGGATGCGCTCGGCCTCGGTCGGTCGGACGACGAGGGGTAGCCTTGGTCGTCTTGCTTGATGCGTGGCCGGCGTGGAGCGGAGGGGAAGCCTCGGCCCGTGGATCTGACGTCCTCCTGAACAGACGAGAACACTCGTCAGGGGGGCCGGACCTTGGTTCCGGCCAAATCCCCTCCGATGCCTAAGTCAGATGAAGATCTGAAAGAGGAGGCTCGGTGGGGACGGTTCGACTCGAGAGGAGATCAGAACGACGTCCTCCGGCGCGAGCGGGGGGAAAGAGATGAAATGGGGGAACTAGGTCGTTGATGGAATACCTTAGGTTTTGTTACCTCAGATGCGGTCCCTCGTCCAGTCGTCCATCTAGCCCTTTTATAGACCTCCCGTCGTGATTACCCATGACTCACGTCCCTCGTCCACCCCCAATCGTGCCCCATCAATCCGCCTCCCCATCGCCGCTTCCTGCGCCATCCCAGCACCTCCCCATAACGGCCATTAAGTGGTAGCGGGCCTGGGGGAACGGTTATCGCTGGAGTGGGCGAGTGACTTGCGCGTTATCGGGGCCGGGTCGGTTCGGGGGTCCTCTAGGGGGCCTTGTCGGGCAGGCCTGATCACGCAGATGGGCTTCCGATCGGCAGTCGAGTTTCTGGGCTCGTGTCTTTCGGGCTTCGGCCAAATAGGCGTAACAATTGTCCCCATTGGTCGGTCGATCGGCCTCGGCCGGTTCGGCTCGGCCGATGTGACTTCCGCCGATTTCGACAGGCTCGTCAGTCGATGCCGACTCATTAATTGGTCGTCATCATGAGTTGGTCTGTTCGATACTTTTATGGCGCGGGTTCCGAAGCGCCGTCGGTCCCCTGATGCTGCCACGTGTAACTACGGGTTTATCCCCACCGCTCGCGGGGTCGTCTTTGGTAGAGAAGCCGGGTGGGTTGTGAGCCGCCATCCTGTCGTTTTCTTCTTTGTGTTGATCTTGATCCTGCCCGAGCTCTGCCCCATGTCGTCTTCCTCTGCCACTGGTTCGGGTCGGCCGGAGCGTGACGTCACTCCTGGCCTGGTGGGTAGTCCTCCTTCGGCGATTCGTCTGCACGTGGGTGAACTTTCAGGGGTGCCCCCAGAGGTCTTAGCGTGGCCTTCGTCGGTCTGTGCCACCGCCATCGGGAGTATGCGCTCCGCCTACCTGCTTCCGCCTTACTCGGCTCGCGCTCCCGGGTCCGACGAGCGGATCTGCCTTCCCGGTCCCAACGAGGTTGGAATATACTAGAAGTGCTTCCGCTTCGGGCTCCGTTTCCCGCTCCACCCCTTTATCGTCGAGTTCCTTCAAGCCCACAATGTGGGCTTGTGCCAATTCTGCCCCAACGCCATCGGGCTCCTTGTCGGGTTCGTCGTCATCTGCCTGCTGAGGGGAGTGGTGCCCTCCCTCCGTCTCTTCGCCCAGTTCTACCGCTTGAGCCATCACCAATCGGGGGCGTGGATTTACATCAGCGCCTGCCCGAAAATGAGCCTCGTGTTGGGGTTGCCGAGCTCCCTGAAACGTTGGAAGGGGGAGTATGTATTTGTCACGTTCCCGTCGAGTGTACCTTTCCCGGTTCGGTGGGGAGTGGCCGGCGTGGTCATCCTCGATCTGGGTGAGCCGACTGTCGCCGAGCTACAGACGGCGAAGGCCCTGCTGTCGATTCCTTCGAGGGAGCGGATGATCGACGTCCTCTTTAGTAACCATAACTTGCGCAAGACGGTGTGGCCCTTGGGTAAGCTCTCTGAATATTCGCCATTCGAGGTTGCTCGGGCTCTGCTCAGCCTCTTACTTCTTCTTTGGGTGCAGGTGGATTCCCTCTCGGTTCTTCTCCCGCCAGCCCTCACGTGCAGGCCCCAAATCCAGACCCGCGTAAGAGGGATCATGTGTTGGAGGTCCGGAAGAAGCAGCGGGCCGTGACCTCGGCTGTTGGCTCCAAGAGGAAGAAGGGGCCATCTCCCTCCATCCCCTTGTTGGAGTCTTCTAAGAGGGTCCGTGCGGGGGTCGAGGAAGTTGACGTCCCGCCGCCCGCCGATCAGCACCGACCTGCCCCCGTTGAGGTTGCCTGGCCGTGGGTTGGCCCCTCGCCTCTCCCGGGCGGTTCTCTCCCTGATGCCTACGATCGGTATCTAGGCACGTTCCGCTCTGACCCAGGCGAGTTTCCTTCATCAGGGGAAGGCCTTCTTCGTCCACGCTTCCCGGTGGGGGAGAAGGAATCGGTGTTTTTGAGCCACGGAGCTGCCGCACGAGTGACCGAGAACAGTTGCCTCCCTCCTGATCAGGCTGCGCTGGATGGAGTTAGAGGTGACTGTTTGGCCACCTTCATGATTCAGGCCGGCCAACAGGTAGAGTGTCTCTGCTTGTCCTCCCTCCAGCTGCTTTCGCCGTCTCACCTTAGTTGCCTTGGTGCAGTTGTCCTCGGTGGGTCTTTCGATGAGGCGCCAGTTTGCGACGCTTCCTAAGGCCAGGTCCGACGCCGGGCGAGATCTTGAGGTCCACGGTGATGAGGGGGAGGCAGGTCAGTTAGATGAGGCGCGGGTCATGTCCTTGGAGACCCGCATAACTGAGCTGTCCTCTGCCCTGGAGGAGGCGGACCGGGAGAGAGCCTTGGCTTTGACTGCAAAGTCAGAGGCACTATGATGCATTTCCGGCCAGTTTCCTTCGGCGTCCTTCACTTTCTTTCGGAGGGGCACTATGATGCATTTGTTGGCTGCTTCCGCCATCCCGTTGGTCTGGGGGTGCGCTACGGAGGCGAAGAGGAGCTTGATCCCCCATTCCGTGCAAAAGTCTTTGAAGCCCGCGGAGTCGAACTGTTTCCCGTTGTCGGTGACGATGGCCCGTGGAACTCCAAATCTGGAGATGACGGAGTTCCATACGAAGCTTTTCGCTTTCTTCCACGTGATGGTGGCCAATGGTTCGGCCTCGATCCACTTGGTAAAGTAGTCCACCGCCACAATCAGATACTTCCACTACCCCCGACCCGGCTTAAATGGTCCGATGATGTCTAGCCCCCATTTCTCAAAAGGGATGGGGCTCACGATAGGGATGAGCTCCGACGGGGGAGTTGAGGTGTGGTGGGCAAACCTCTGACATTCTTGGCACTTTTGGACGTAGTTCGTTGCGTCCTGGACTAGGGTCAGCCAGTAATATCCCTGCCTCAAGATCTTCTGTGTGACCATCTTGCCCCCGTGGTGATTTTCGCTGATCCCTTCGTGAACCTCCCGTAGGACGTAGTCGGCTTCCTGCGGTCCGATACATTTCAGGCATGGGAGGACATCCGCCTTCGTCCAGCGTCTTCGGTAGAGCGTCCCCTCATGGATCACGTATCGGAGCGCCTTCCTCTCCAGGGTCCGACGCTCGTCCCAGTCCGTCGACACCTCCCCATGAGTGTGGTACCGCATGATCGGGTCCATCCAGGTGGGATCTTGGTCGATCGCCATCATCTCCCGCTCTTCCGTGCTAGGGGACTGTAGGTTCTCCACGTAGATGGTGCGGCCCAGCTCCTTGGTCGAGGAGGAGGCTAGCTTCGACAACGCGTCTGCCTGTGCGTTCTCCGATCGTGGGAGATGCAAGACTTCCGCGCTTTTGAACCTGGACAATGCCGCTTTGGCGACGGCGAGATACCTCTGCATTGCTTCCTCCCGCGCCTCGTAACTTCCCAGAAGCTGGTTGACAATGAGCTTCGAGTCACTGAGGAGGCGCACGGACTCGGCCCCGAGCTCCAGGGCCAGCCTCAGGCCATTGATCACCGCTTCGTACTCCGCCACGTTGTTGGTGGCGGGGAATTCGAACCGCAACGCGTATTCCACGATGTTCCCTTTCGGAGATCGGATCGCGATCCCAGCCCCGCCTCCTGACTGTGTTGTCGATCCGTCCACATGGACTATCCATGCTCCTGGGACTCCTGACTGGAGGTGGTCAGCCGAAATAAAAGATAAGGGCTGGGCGATTACCGTTGCTTGGCCTTCTTCCCCCGGGGGGTGTTCTCCTTCCGTTGTGCATTCAGCGATGAAGTCAGCCAAGGCCTGCCCCTTGATGGCCATGCGTGGCTTGAATCAGAGGTCGAACTCGCTCAATTCCACCCCCCCAGTTTAGCATCCTTCCCATTTGATCGAATATCTTGAGATTCTGCTCCAATTGTGAGTCGGTCAAGACCAGTATGGTGTGGGCTTGGAAGTAGGGCCTGAGCCTTCGCGCTGAGAGAACGAGGGCGCACGCCAGTTTCTCCATGGGCGAGTATCGCACCTCCGCCCCCTTCAAGATCCGGCTCGTGTAGTACACCGGCCACTGCACCCCACCGTCTTACCTGATTAGCACCAAGCTCACTGCTTCCTTCGCGCATGCCAGGTAAAGGCTTAGCGACTCCCCTTCTCGTGGCTTGGACAGGAGAGGCGGGCTGCGGAGGTACTCCTTGAGATCCGCGAACGCCCTGGAGCAGTCTTCGTCCCATGGTATTGCCTTCCTGTTGTCTGATGGTTCCGCGATCGCTTTCCTCAGAACTTTGAAGAAGGCGAGCGATCTTTCCGCCGATTTGGATAGGAATCGCCCCAAGGCTACGATGCCCCCATTCAGCCTCTGTAGCTCTTTGATCGTTGTCGGCTCCCGCATGTGGATCAATGCCTCGATCTTGTCAGGATTAGCTTCAATGCCACGGTTAGTTATCATAAATCCCAAGAATTTGCCAGATCTTACCCCGAACGTGCACTTCGTGGGGTTGAGTCGGATGTTGTGTCGCCGCAACCGTTCGAAGGTTTCACGGAGGTCGACGATATGGTCCTCCGGCTTTCTCGACTTGACAAGCATGTCGTCGACGTAGACCTCCTGGTTCCTCCCGATCTGGGAGTAAAAAACCTTGTTGACCATCCTCTGGTAGGTGGCCCCTGCGTTCTTCAAGCCGAAGGGCATCTTCTTGTAGCAGTATGTTCCCCGGTCCGTCGTGAAGGCTGTCATCTCTTCGTCCCGGGGATCCATCTGGACTTGATTGTACCCTGAGTAGGCATTCATGAAGCTAAGCATCTCGTACCCCGAGGCATTGTCCACAAGGTGATCAATGCGCGGCAGGGGGTAGCTGTCCTTGGGACAGGCTTTGTTGAGGTCACTGAAGTCCACGCACATTCGCCACTTTCCGTTGGGTTTTCTGACCATCACTACGTTCGATAGCCACTCTGGGTACCAGACCTCTCGTATGAAGCCGGCGTCGAGGAGGCGCTCCACCTCATCGGAGGCCGCCTTCATCTTCTCGCCACCCAGGTTCCGCTTCTTTTGCCTGACCGGCTTGAAGTTGGGGTCGGCGTTGAACTGGTGGACGATCACCTGGGGATCTATGCCGGGCATGTCCTCTGGTGACCAAGCAAAGACGTCTAGGTTTGCCTCCAGGCACTCGACCAGTTGGCTCCTCAGGTCGTGGCTTAGCCCTCTCCCGATTGAGACGAACCTGCCCTCGACGTCCGCAACCGGGATCTGCTCTTGTTCCTCCGCAGGGGTGGGTCTCGGCCCCCCCTTAAGTCGAGTGCGGCCATCTGGTCGACTAGACGATCTTCGGGCCCTTCCTCCTCCAGTTGGTAGCAGGTATTTGGTCTCCCCGTGTCGCCTTCGACCTGCCCCATCCCCCTAGGCATTCGGAACTTGATAGTCTGGTGGAGGGTCGAGACAACTGCACCGATGGCGTTGAGAAGGGGTCGGCCGATGATTCCGTTGTACTCCGACCCGATCCCCAATACGATGAATTCTACCGCCAGGGTCACCGAGTCCGGTGGGCCTCCGAGTGTTACTGGGAGGTGGATCGTGCCGATGATGGGGGTGGAATGACCTGTGAACCCTACCACGGGACCCGAGCGAGGTTGCAAGTCTTCCTTCCGCCGCCCCATCTTCTCCAGGGTTGACATGAAGAGGACGTCGCAGGAGCTGCCGGTGTCGATGAGCAGCCGCCGTACCATTGTTGTGTCGATGATCACCGACACCACCAA
This sequence comes from Scilla litardierei, assembly GCA_030789695.1. NCBI lineage: Eukaryota > Viridiplantae > Streptophyta > Magnoliopsida > Asparagales > Asparagaceae > Scilla > Scilla litardierei. The sequence goes on from CM061130.1 coordinate 31,598,852, forward strand.
AGCTACGTTCGACCTACGCGCTGCTACTGTCGTGCTCGGCCTCCTGACCGGTAGGGCCGGTGAGGGTTTCTTGGTCTTCTCCTCACGGTCCTCCTCACGCTGGGCCCGCGCCCTCTCTTGCCAACCATGGCGGGCCCTGTCGCTTCGCGCCTGGGCCTTGCTCTCCCTTCGACGTGATGGGTGAAGCCGTGTCATTGCAGGTGTGGTTTGTTTCTTCGTGGGACAGTTCGTTCCCACAGACGGCGCCAGATGTTTCAGAGTGTTTTCTCACTACAGAAGCGTTGACCGTGGACTGCCCGGTCAACTTAGTCAAGGGGCCGATTTGGGTCCCTTGGGTGCGTCGAGCCCGTGCAGACACGACGCGAATCGGAGTTGCAGACGACATGGAGTACATCAGCTGGGCCGGGTCTGGATCCTCGGCCTCAAGGGGGGCTGAGGGGAAGCCTCGGCCCGGTGTGAGATGCTCGGCCTCGGACGGTCGGACGACGAGGGGAAGCCTCGGCGCCTTGTCTTGATGCGCTGCCGATGCGGAGCAGAGGGGAAGCCTCGGCTCAGGTGGATGCGCTCGGCCTCGGTCGGTCGGACGACGAGGGGTAGCCTCGGTCGTCTTGCTTGATGCGCGGCCGGCGTGGAGCGGAGGGGAAGCCTCGGCCCGTGGATCTGACGTCCTCCTGAACAGACGAGAACACTCGTCAGGGGGGCCGGACCTTGGTTCCGGCCAAATCCCCTCCGATGCCTAAGTCAGATGAAGATCTGAAAGAGGAGGCTCGGTGGGGACGGTTCGACTCGAGAGGAGATCGGAACGACGTCCTCCGGTGCGAGCGGGGGGGAAGGAGATGAAATGGGGGAACTAGGTCGTTGATGGAATACCTTAGGTTTTGTTACCTCAGATGCGGTCCCTCGTCCAGTCGTCCTTCTAGCCCTTTTATAGACCTCCCGTCGTGATTACCCACGACTCACGTCCCTCGTCCGCCCCCAATCGTGCCCCCTCAATTCGCCTCCCCATCGCCGCTCCCTGCGCCATCCCAGCACCTCCCCATAACGGCCATTAAGTGGTAGCGGGCCTGGGGGAACGGTTATCGCTGGAGTGGGCGAGTGACTTGCGCGTTATCGGGGCCGGGTCGGTTTGGGGGTCCTCTAGGGGGCCTTGTCAGGCGGGCCTGATCGCGCAGATGGGCTTCCTATCGGCAGTCGAGTTTCTGGGCTCGTGTCTTTCGGGCTTCGGCCAAATAGGCGTAACACTAAGTATATTGTTACATATGTCTGTGAATTGCGTGTAATACTATAAATGTAGTAATGGATGATGTGTGCATAGTGATAGGATTGTTTGCGCCTGGTTGTGTTACGCACATGATTGTGGGTCGCTATACCAGTATATAGTTATAGGTATTGGCCTTGTAGTATAGTTATTTACTAAGTACTTGCCTGTGTGAACGTATGTGTGCTAGATAAACTAGGTGTGTAGATGTGCTGAGTATATAGTGGTATGATTGGTATATATGAATGAAATGTTAGCGTGTGTGGGTGTGCACCATGCACGGGTAAGTATGTGCTTAGTTATAGGTATTTGTAATTATGGCACGTGTGATGAGTCTTGAATATAGTTAGAGGACTATATGTAATGTGAATATATGGTGAAGTATCTGTGTGCATTTGAATGACTATGTGTTTGTGAAATTATAGTAATGGTGAATGTATATTAGTTATAGTAAACTTGATTTAATAACGGTATGGTGTGATTACATGTGTTGATGTGTATGACGTTGGATGTATACTAGGAAATATTAAGGAGTAGTATACCCATGTTGTTTTGTGCATAGGTAGTTATCTATACGTGAAGTACTACGAATGTATTTGCTAGTGTAAACTATTTATTTGTTTGTGAGTATGTGTACCATGGTATGTAATAAGTGTTTAATAGTTATATAAGGATGTACGTGACTATATGAATGATTGAAATACGTGTATGAATTTGACTGGCTATGATAGGTATAAGAGTATAGTGTGTGTGAATATATACATGTTAGTAGTGTTAATGTTTGACTATCTAGTGCATATATAAGCACTTGTAAAGACTATACCTGGTTTAAATTATAATGTGATATGATTGGGGTAGTTAGTAGAGCGACTAGAGATGTTAGAAAGTCCGAGGACGGACTTTATTCGAAGGTGGGTAGGATGTCACGGTCTGTTTTCGATCGAACGCTTTACGTGCGCGTAGTCCTGTTCGTGCATGTATTTATTTTAGACTTTGTCTGTATCCGAACCCTATGGTGTGATATGCCGTTGTGACCCTCTCGAAGAGTGTTAAATTGTGGAATTATTTTGGAACGTCATTTCACGGGTCGTTCTCCCACGATTTGACTTTGTTTGATGAGACGTCGTAATTTTCACTTTTGTCGTGAGACGTTTTTATTTTTAATTTCGTTTCTCGACGTCGAACTCGTGATCTGTCTTCTTAGTTGTGTTTCTCTCGTCCGTGTGGTCCCCCCGGTATTTATCTTACGATTTTTGGGCTTCGTTTGACCTACTTTCACTATTTTGCCCAATCTATTATGTTTAACCCTAAGCTTTATATGAGTTTAACCCTCTAATTATTATTTCAATAATTCTAATCACTTTCCTAATTAGAGCCCTACCTTTGTAACCTAGCCTACAGGTGACATCACCTTGGCCGAACCCGGTTTCGCAACGCACACACAACAACATGGGTGAGAGGCTAAGCAATTGAAAAAAAATAAGGGAATTGAAAATAGCCTAGCTAGCTCACGTGCAACTCTCACCCTTTAAAAAAATATAATAAACTAATATAATAAAACACTAGCCCCATGTTTCCTCTCCCAGCAACCAAAGAAACCGAACATCCCTTGGTTATATTGATCGCGTTCTCCCTCTCGCGACGTCGCCACGCTTCTCTTCGACCTAACCCTATTTCCCTTCGACCTTTGCTCTTCCCACCGACGGCCTCCCACACTGGAGGCAGACCCCCGCGGCCCCCTCTCGCCTAGCTGCGACTCCATTGCACCACCAGCTGCACGATCGGAACCGCACGACCCACAGCAGCGTTTTCCGACGCCTGTACGCACGCTCCGGCCACCTGAGCTCTCTCTCTGGCCTACACAGCCAGAAAGCACCTTGTCCCAACCACCCAGCGGTTCTCCTTAGACCATCGCCTCCCCTTGCCTTGCTCCGACAACCCATGGCCACTACGTGTGCATCCTCGTGCTGCGACAGCATTCGCCGGCAGCAGCAGCAGCACGCAGCAGCAGCGATCCACCCAGTTCGCCCCGGACATCCTTGCTTCGCCCTCTGTCACCCACGGCATCCCCTTCTCCATGCGGCGCATCCCACGTCTTCCCTCTCGCCAGGAGCCTACGATGTTTGACCTTCACAAGAGCAGTTCACCTGATCTCTTAAGGTGATGTGTTATTAACGTGTTGTATGGGTTGTTAGTTATTTCAACTGTATATGTTCATAACTGTGTCCTCCTTCTTGGGAACAGAACCCTATGATACCTAGGTTTATTAATAGTATGGGTATAGAACTTTCATGAGTTAACTTATACATCTTATCATATAACCTACAGTTAGTTTTACAAGTTGGAAGGCTGCGTATGTGTGCTAAATAGTGTTATCGTTTAATTAGTTGACACGTTTAGATTATTACCGTGTATCTGATAACGCAGATATAGTGCGTCTTTCTTCGCAACCAGTTACCTTTCCGAGCCGACGTCATTACCCTACGCGCTACCGGATTCAAACCCTGACGTCGCTACCCGACGCCAGTGTAGCTCTCGCGTCGTGTAAGGGTAAATTTCTGAACATTTAGGACCCCCAACCCATCCATGTTAAACAAGATAAAAATCGGTATTTTAGCTGTCTGATAATTCACTAATAAAGATAACTTAATTTGGGACTGTAGGCTGGTGGATCTGAGCACATAGGTAGACTGGACTGGTTGGACGATGTTTGCAGAACGGTTGAATTGAGGCAAGTGAAACTTGCCAGTTCTTTGTTTAGGCCCTGCTTTAGGCCATTTCTTGTATTAGGCGTAAAAGAGACTAGGCGACGAAATGATAAATCGCCTAGACACAATTTTAAGATCTAGCTTGACAACGAAGCTATATCTGTCACCCTACCATGTCATTCATGTATTTCTGCCTGTCACGTTTAAATTTTCATAACTGCATGTTCTTCACTTGTACTCTGCCTGTCACGTTTAAATTCCTTACCTGTACGCATTTAAATTACAACTTGCCATGCCATGTCATCCATGCTTAAGTGTTGCATTCGTAGCACACACTACTATACTTGTACATCCTTGTTCAGGCTAGGTACCTGCGATGCAGGCACAACCCTATGCCAAATACACTTCCTGGCTTGTGATCCAGAAGCGGGCCACTTGTGTTGGTCAAAAGACAATGCCCGATACGCATGGAGGGGTAGGGATAAGCGATCACTTGAGCGTAGGAGTTGGCCCGTACAGCCTCTCTAGCCAAAGGGCGTAATCTCTGTGCACGACGTGTTTACTTGACGTGTTTACTTGACTTGTAAAAAATTCATGTGAATGATTTCCCTTGCCATGTATAACTTGTTGCCATGTATAACATGTTGCCATGCCTTACTTGTTGCACCTACTTAATTATTGCATTCATATCTTAAACTGCCATGTCATCGCATACTTTTAGAACTGCTAGGTTGTTTCTTTCCTTTAGTTTCCTTGCACAAGTCTCTTGTAGACTTGCTGACATGCGCCCTCGTCTCTTTGGGTGTCGCATGTTAGTTGCTGAGCCAGTGCCCGTTGCTGGGGTCGAGATGTTTGCTGACTTGGAGCCTGGGTCCACTGTTGACGTGGAGTTCGAGGATATCGGCGACCAGTCGTAGAGTTTTCCTTCATCGTTACTCTCCGCTTAGTCTGTTGTTAGGTTGTTGGTGCGTAGCACCTTTCCTTTTCTGTACTTTTACTGTTGTTGGCCATGCTGGGGCCTTTTAGACTCTTTTCTTTTAGCCTGGTGGCTTTTCTGTGATGTTGAAATTTATTATGGACATTCTAAGATTGAAATAATTTTTCTGTCTCTTTTCTTTATTATTATTATTGTTCTGCTACGCATTGCAAGGACCTATACTTGGTTTTCCAGACGCTTTATAGACTGGTGCCTCACATCTCCAAGTCTGAGCGGACTTCTCACGCCTTGCCTCCATTTTTTGCGAAGCGGGTCGTGACAACCGGCCACATTAATGCGGTAATGGTGGTGACTACTAGAGGCAAGAAGGACACTACCCCTGTCATGATTCGAACTCGAAGCCTAAAGCATGACACTCCGGTTGAGAAAGAGGGAAATAATGAGGAAGAAAGGCCCACTGCGACCCTAAATGAAGAGGAAAAATCTGAAGTTGACGAGCCCCAGAAGGAGAGAGTATATGTGCCACCGATACCATTCGTACAGCGGTTGGCAAAGGCAAAATTGGAGAAGCAATTCGCTCGATTTCCGGAGCACTTGAGAGGTATAATTCTAAACATCACGTTCCTAGATGCCATAAACAAAATCTCGACATATGCAAAGTTTCTCAAAGACTTGATTACGGGAAGGAAAAGAACGGAGAAGATTATGCTTGGCGACCAAGGTACATGGTTCGTTAAGGAAGACAAGGTGCCAAAGAAATTGAAGGACCCTAGAAGCTTCAGAATTCCATGCACACTAGGCGGCATCCCCCTACAAAAGGCTTTGGTTGATTTGGATGCGAGCGTGAGTCTCATGCCTCTCACAATGTTCAAAAAGCTGAATACATGGACCGATCTCAAGCCCACCAACATGTAGATTCAACTTACCAATGGGCGTATCACTAGACCGGTTGGGATCGCTGAAAATGTGCCGCTACAAATTTCGGGAGGACTTTGTGTGCCATGTGACTTTGTCATCATGGACGTGAAGGAAGTTGGAGAAACATCTCTTATTCTTGGATGCCCCTTCTTAGCCACCACCAGAGTCATCGTGGACGTGAGAGAAGGAACATTGTCACTCAACGTTGGAAATATTGAAGTTGAATTCCATCTCCCACTGCCATGAAGAATAGACCCTCACTTGAGGAAAACGACTATGTGGACCTACTTGAAGAGGTCATTGAAGAAGCAACGCCATATGCCATCAATGCCTTGCACATGGGTGATTTTGAAGAGGAGCCAAATTCTGAAGATGGCCCTCAACATGGAGATACTCCTGATCCTTTCATCGAAGAAGAGAATAACGATGCTGACGTCGTAAGGATAAAAGAACTCTGCAAGCTCTCTTTGTTGGATCTGGATCGTAGCCTAGAGGGGGGGGGGGTGAATAGGCTAATAAAAATTCTCGTGCAACCCACGAGAAATCCCACACAGTTATAGGCACAGATAGGGCAATAAAAAAGCAATCACAGAGTACGCACAGATATACCCTGGTTCGGTCGTCCCCACGACCTACTCCAGCCCCCGAAAGCAAATACTAGATAGATGTGTAATCCTGTACAGATACAATGAGTCAAGATCCCAAATCTACTCTCACCTAGCTCGTACGCACACCACGTGCTCTACACTCTCAATCTAGTCAGATGCTCTCCCTCAGTGACGACTCCCAAAGTCGTCAGGTCCCCAAAAAGTAACACAAATGGTAAAGTTTCCCCTACAGAGATTGCTACACCAATACAAAGATAAATAAATAGAGTTTTAGAAATGTCAGTAATGGTGTGTCGTCTCTGTCGTTCAGCGCGTATCAGATCTCGTCTGACGTAGATGTAGATGTCCTGTCTCTCGACTCCTCAGCAACTCAGGTTGCGGCACTCTCTGATGTTGCGCCCTCCCTCTTATCAATTAATCCTTCTTAATAAGCATTCATCTCTTTTGTACCGTGCTAATAACAACAGAAGCCTGTGAAAAGTCCTGCTTTTGTACCCAGCAAAGTCGTACTTCCAACTTTGCCGAATTCTTTAGCCTCTTTGATTTTGGCCCTCACGTTCTCATGCAAAGCAACAAAATCAATGGTTAATCAAAAAACTCAAAGCCAGCTAACTAATAACATATGAATTTTAAAGATAAAGAATTGGCTGGCTCTGTCTTGTTGCATGCGGCAGCAATATCTCCTCTGATTGATGATTGTCTTCAAAAGTTGAGGGTTGGTTCAGCAAGGAGATGATCTCGGCAACTTCAACTCGTTCACGGCATGAATCATCTGCAAACCATAGCAGAAGGCATGACTTGCCAACATCCTTTTGAAATGCGCGGCGCCTCTCTATTAAATTTTTGTGCGCTCCTTGGGGTTTCAATGATTATGAGAGAGAGAGGGAGAGCACATTAATGATTTCGTGCGCCCTCTTTGGATTTGTGCGGCTCTTCAAGAAATTTCTGCTGCTTGTTTTTTTGTGCTCCTTAAAAAAATTACGCACAGGCTCTCAGAATTAATTGGCCGGCCTTGGGAAATTTTTTTGATCAAAGGATGCGCCAGGGCTCTTGGAGATTTCTTGTGGAAGGAGAAAATGTCGGCTGCAACTTTTTGGGTTGAAGAAATTTTTTTTCGGCTGAGACAGAACAATTAACCATACCGAATTTCTTAAGCGCAGGGCCGGCTCCTTTTTTTTGACTCTTGCGGCTGGCAGCACAAGCTCTTGGATTTTTTTGGGCTCTCAACAGAATTCTTCAATTTAAAAAAACGTGTGCAGTGGGCTCAATTTCGGCCTACTCTCTTCGCCACTTTTTATATGATGAGCTCCCTTTATTTTCCTTTTGTGCTGCTTCAAGAGCTTTTGGGGAGCACCTCAAAATGCGGTAATCTCAATGTCTCATTTTATTTTTGTGCTAGGGTGCGGGGGTTTAGGGATTACGGCCTGATAGATCTAGGCTAGGGTTTCTAGGATTTTTGGCCGAAATGGAATTTGGACTAGATACAGAAAACGATTAGGTTTTGATTCCAATAGATACGAGTCCACTCAATCTAGGTTCTCCCCTATCTCCTTTGCACATTGACCAAGTCTCTCCATGAATGAATCACACGTTCTTCGTTCCTGAAACACTTAACACACACGTTAAAAACATTCACACACGTTTGTCATCATCAAACTAAAGTTCCTAGATCGTTGCGCCCAACAATCTCCCCCTTTTGATGATGACAAACTAAGTATAAGATTTGACCAATAAGCTTTTCAAATAGTGTGTGTGACAGTGTGACGATAGTGGGTGACATACAATAAGATATAATGATGTGCAAACACCGATGTGCAAAGTTAACAATATGTGAAAAGTTAACAATATGCATGCTCCCCCGATTTTTGTGCTCCCCCTTGAACCAATAATCATGTATGTTCACGAGCATTAAGCACAAATAATACCAAATACCGAATACCAAATCTTCCCAATTTTTCTCCCCCTTTGTCATCATCAAAAGTGTATTCTTGAATATTAGAACATACCACATGCAAAAAAGATAGCATTATTAACTATAACTAGCATTTGCATGACAACAATCTATAAGTAGCACTGCAAATCCAGCAATAATAATAATTAGAATTCAACACCATCGTGTAAGTGCAATTATTAAACATAGACGTACAAAGGGAGATACTTTTACAAATTCAACCAAATCAATCCAACATTTTCCAAAATAACTTCATGTCACCTAGGATTGATTTTTTCCACCTCATTAAAAATGAGTTCAAGGTATCACACCCCAAAACATAGCCTAAAAGGACTCTTAGATGTGGGGGTGACATTGCTTGACAAGTAAAAACACCAATGCTAAAATTTACCCATAAAGCTTATGTTGGATTCTCGTGGGTAGTGTATTCGCCAGGAATTGTATCCATTTTTCATACGGAGCAATTTTCATGTTTTTTTTCATTTCCTTTGTTTTGTGCTCAATTTTTATTCATGGCAAATCACATCATATCCCTTAGATTATTCAGTTAATAATCCTCCTTCTTTCACTTTCCAATATTCATAAATAGTATCTCCAAATGTACGACATAGTCTAATATTCGTGGTAGTGAGAGTAGGTGTAGAAATCATATTATTAAAGCATCAAACTTTGCATGGGTATTATGAAATAAAACATACGCATGTAGCCATGATAGTAATACTACACTTTCTACAAGGATATGATCATCATTCATTTATATCACTAAAAAGATGCAAAGAGGAAGATATGCAACAAGCTCATTTTTTTTCTTTTTTCTTTTTCAAATTTTTTTAGTTTTATAACGAACTAAAACACACACTAAAAACAATCAAGCAAACAAAAACAAAAACAAAAAAAATCCAAGCATACACAAAAAAATGTTAACAAAAAAATGCAATGAAGATATGCATTAAGTTCAAGGAATGAGATATACCTTCGCGTCGCTATTTGACTAAGGAGCTAAAAAGTAATGAGACATTCAATTTATTGCTCCTCGTCAAATTTCCATCCACCTACAAAAGAGGTGTCGTGTGTGACCTTGGAATCCAACAAGGTCCACTAGTGTTAGTCAACAAAGATTTAGGAACCCATATTTGTTTGAATTTAATATTGGAGTTCCTATATTTACAATGATACGATGTGTGACCAACACTATCACACGTAAAACACTTTGCATAAACATTTTTAGCAATAGAGGGCACATTGTGAAATTTTTATACTTAGTCTTTTCAACATTTTTAGCGATAAATCCAAGGCCACGCCTATTATTGCCATACAATTGATTTCCAAGAATAATATCCAAGTTTTGTTTTCCAATGGAAAATCTCTTTAATGACAATTCTAGGGTGGTGACTTTGGATTTCAAGATATCGTTTTCATTCACAAGCAAAGTGCATTTACTAATGAAAACTTGCTTGTTTTCCTCTTCTTTCTTTTCAAAATCCCTCATTTTTCTTTAAGTTCAAGATTTAGCATGTTAATCTTTTCAGAAAGCAATTCATATTCAGTTTCAAGCTTTATCTTATCTAGCTTATACATGCTAATATCCTTTAATAAAGAGGGACATGAAAGACAATCAATTTTTTCAGTCAAGCTAGCTTTCCCTTTTTCTAAAATAGTGATGGCAGATTTGCATGTAACAAGCTCTTGTTTAAGATTTTTCATTTCTATAGACATGTCATACTCAGTTTGTTGCATATCAAAGTTATCATTCCTATAACATTCCACATCAGCTTCTAGCTCATCAATTCTATGTTGCATTCCTTTACAGATTTCTAAAAGTTCAGCTTTAGTGGGAGATTCAACCTCATTGTGTTTGGCCATTAATGCCATGCAGGAGTGGGCTTCATGTTCCTCATCATCCTCCTTAGCTTCGCTATCCATGTCCCATGTCAGCACTTTCGTTTTTCCTTTTGCAACTTGAGCTGTGTGTTGTTGTGGGCAATCTTTTATATGATGTCCCTTTTTCCTGCATTTAAAACATTCATTTCTATTAATAGCTTTCTGATCAGAGGAATTTCTACCAAAATTAGAATTATTAGAACGAATGAACCTTTTTCCCATCTCAGCTCTTCCTTGATCAGTCTAAATGTATCTCCTGAAGTTTCTGACCATTAGGGCTTGCTCTTCATCAAGATCGGCGTCGTTAGCTTGAAGAGCTAATGGTGTGGAAGCTTTGGTCTTCTCTTCAGGTTTCTCTCTGGCTTCTATACTCAACAACTCAAGCTCGTGTGACATTAGGTTGCCTATCAAGTCCTCCACTTTCATTGTTGACAAGTCCTTAGCTTCTTGAATAGCGGTGACTTTAGGCCTGAACGAGCTTGGTAGCGCCCTTAAGATCTTTCGTACCTGTTCATGGCTAGAGTATGGCTTACCGAGGGAACTGGATTTGTAGACGATATCCATGAACCTTGCAAACATGTCTTTAACTGATTCTGTTGGTAGCATGCGGAAGCTCTCATATTCTGTGCTCTGCAACGCAAGTCTGGATTCCTTTACTTGCGATGTTCCCTCGTGTGTCACCTCCAGAGTATGCCAGATTTCCTGCGCAGTTAGACAATGTGAGATACGATTAAACTCAGATTTATCAAGAGAGCATATAAGCGCATTCATAGCTTTACCATTAAGAGTATAAAGTTTCTTATTAGCTAAATCCCACTTGTCTTTAGGCTTAATCATAACAGTGTCTTCAATTTTAATAGTGGGTAGACTATAACCATTTTCAATAATATTCCACACATCATAATCTACAGACAATAGATAGATTTTCATCCTAGCCTTCCAATATACAAAGTCTACACCGTTAAACTTCGGGGGACGTGCTATAGACTGACCTTCAGCAAAAGCACAATCAGATATATTCATGGTCATCTAAAAATCTAGACTAGATCCTCTAACCTGGCTCTGATACCACTTGTTGGATCTGGATCGTAGCCTAGAGGGGGGGTGAATAGGCTAATAAAAATTCTCGTGCAACCCACGAGAAATCCCACATAGTTATAGGCACAGATAGGGCAATAAAAAAGCAATCACAGAGTACGCACAGATATACCCTGGTTCGGTTATCCACACGACCTACTCCAGCCCCCGAAAGCAAATACTAGATAGATGTGAATCCTGTATAGCTGCAATGAGTCAAGATCCCAAATCTACTCTCACCTAGCTCGTACGCACACCACGTGCTCTACACTCTCAATCTAGTTAGATGCTCTCCCTCCGTGACGACTCCCAAAGTCGTCAGGTCCCCAAAAAGTAACACAAATGGTAAAGTTTCCCCTACAGAGATCGCTACACCAATACAAAGATAAATAAATAGAGTTTTAGACATGCTCAGTAATGGTGTGTCGTCTCTGTCGTTCAGCGCGTATCAGATCTCGTCTGACGTAGATGTAGATGTCCTGTCTCTCGACTCCTCAGCAACTCAGGTTGCGGCACTCTCTGATGTTGCGCCCTCCCTCTTATTAATTAATCCTTCTTAATAAGCATTCATCTCTTTTGTACCATGCTAATAACAACAGTAGCCTGTGAAAAGTCCTGCTTTTGTACCCTGCAAAGTCCTACTTCCAACTTTGCCGAATTCTTTAGCCTCTTTGATTTTGGGCCTCACGTTCTCCTGCAAAGCAACAAAATCAATGGTTAATCAAAAAACTCAAAGCCAGCTAACTAATAACATATGAATTTTAAAGATAAAGAATTGGCTGGCTCTGTCTTGTTGCATGCGGCAGCAATATCTCCTCTGATTGATGATTGTCTTCAAAAGTTGAGGGTTGGTTCAGCAAGGAGATGATCTCTGCAACTTCAACTCGTTCACGGCATGAATCATCTGCAAACCTTAGTAGAAGGCATGACTTGCCAACATCCTTTTGAAATGCGTGTCGCCTCTCTATTAAATTTTTGTGCGCTCCTTGGGGTTTCAATGATTATGAGAGAGAGAGAGAGCGCGCACATTAATGATTTCGTGCACCCTCTTTGGATTTGTGCGGCTCTTCAAGAAATTTCTGCTGCTTGTTTTTTTGTGCTCCTTAAAAAATAACGCACAGGCTCTCAGAATTAATTGGCCGGCCTTGGGAAATTTTTTTGATTAAAGGATGCACCAGGGCTCTTGTAGATTTCTAGTGGAAGGAGAAAATGTCGGCTGCAACTTTTTGGGTTGAAGAAATTTTTTTTCCGGCTGAGACAAAACAATAAACCCTACCGAATTTCTTCAGCACAGGGCCGGCTCCTTTTATTTACTCTTGCGACTGGCAGCACAAGCTCTTGGATTTTTTTGGGCTCTCAACAGAATTCTTCAATTAAAAAAAACGTGTGCAGTGGGCTCAATTTCGGCCTACTCTCTTGGCCACTTTTTATAGGATGAGCTCCCTTTATTTTCCTTTTGTGATCCTTCAAAAGTTTTTGGGGAGCACCTCAAAATGCGGCAGTCTCAATGTCTCATTTTATTTTTGTTCTAGGGTGTGGGGGTTTAGGGATTACGGCCTGATAGATCTAGGCTAGTGTTTCTAGGATTTTTGGCCGGAATTGAATTTGGACTAAATACAGAAAACGATTAGGCTTTGATTCCAATAGATACGAGTCCACTCAAGCTAGGTTCTCCCCTATCTCCTTTACACATTGACCAAGTCTCTCCATGAATGAATCACACGTTCGTCGTTCTTGAAACACTTAACACACACGTTAAAAATGTTCACACACGTTTTTCATCATCAAACTAAAGTTCCTAGATCGTTGCGTCCAACACTCTACCAGGATTCAAAGAAAGCACGTGCCACTAGTAAAGTCTTCATCACCGCTGGGAAAGAACATTGAGAAATCAAAAGCCAAGAAGGAAAGCTTGGGGAACTCATCCCCCACCATCATTAGAGAGGAGGCGCTCATAGAGGAGTCCAAACAAGAAGAAATAGAACATCTCAATCCTACCGGCCTCCTCACCAAATTTGATATGTGCATCTCATATGCGCCGAATATCACGCACTCAAAGTAAATCATAAGGGGTCGAGCTCAAGACCTTAAACGAGTGCTTATCGGGAGGCAACCCGACATTTCTATATTAGTTATAGTTGAATCTTAGTTTTCATTTTTATTATAGATTCTTACTAGATTAGTTGATCAAGAGTTTAGGAAAAACTGACAATGGGCAACGTTTTTATTGAAAGAAGAAGATACGAGGATGCCAATCGAATGGAAGGTAACCATGGCGATGGAGAGCAGCACTAGGGACATGCTTAAACGATAAAGAAAGGAGGAAACTGAAGAAAGAGGGAGAAATGGAGGATGGAGAAAAACATAGAGTAGGAGGCTGAAAAAGACAGCTCACTCGGCCAAGTGAGATTTTCACTCGACCGAGTGAGAAAGCTTCTAAAACTTACTCTGAAATTTTTATACCACTCGACCGAGTGACTATGTCACTCGACCAAGTAGACCCCTGTAGCAGAAAGCTGAAATTCTATGCTCTGTACGGCCTTCTCACTCAGCCGAGTCATTAGTTCACTCGACCGAGTGACTAATTCCACTCGACTGAGTGAGAGACTATAGCAGAACACCTAAAAACACTCTGTCTCCTCTTCTCACTCGACCGAGAGACTCTTACCACTCGATCGAGTGACTTGAGCCATTCAACCGAGTCACTCGACTCAGCTGAAGCCCCAAATTTCCAACTTTGCAGTTCAACGGGCCACTTGACCGAGTGACCATTGTCACCCAGCCGAGTGACTTAAGTCGGTAGCCGAGTATTAATACCCGACCCCCACTCTCCCGAGGAATTTCCCCCAAATCAAGTACACCCTCTCCCCTTCCCCCTAAATCCCTAGCTCACTCGACCGCATCTCCACCTCACTCGATCGCGACAATGCCTCTGGCCACCACCGGCGGTGACTCCACCGTCCGAGTCCGGCCACCCTACCCCCCCCATCAAACCCTATTTCACTATCTATCTTCTTTTATCTATCACGTAAGCCCAAATCCAACCTCCAATCCTATTCAACCCTATTAGTCTCAAATTTCTCTTGATCAACCATAAATATTATGGATTCTTAATGTTAATTATCTATTTTTGTGCAAGAGGAAAGCTTGGAGAGATCATTTGCGAATATTTCGGAGTTGAAGCTTAGGTGGCCGCCTCACACTCATACGCTTGTCTGGAGTCGCATCGATTGCTCGGTACACTCGTTCCTTATTATTTTCAAGCATTCCATTTGCATTTCATGTAGTGCATCATTTTCACAGCCTCCATGGCTCCATGCACCCGTTCTGGCGGCAGGCAACCCGCTGCCAAGAGGAAAAGGACTGTCGACCCCGGTCCTTCTTCCTATGGGACAGCACCTCCACCACATAGCGACACCACCCCGTGCACCACCAACACTGCCCCCTACACCGATCGAGACGTACATGATCACCTTCAGAGATGGCACACATCGCACCAAATTTGAGAGGATTTTCGGCTGACAGATCATACCCACTAGGTTCACCCACATTCCTACACTCGAGTGCCTAGGGGTATTTGAGGGGTTGCACCAGCTGTATGACAATGTCGGTAGGGGTGATTTCCTATCTGTGTCGGCGAGCACTTACATTCACCCGACACTCGAGGTCTTGAGTTCTATCCGTAGGACTCCTAGGGGCTACTCATTCAGACTCATGGACCGGAAGTGCGAGATCTCGCATGACATGGCCCGTGCATACTTCCATTAGCCCCCTGTCCTAGACCCTGATCGAGCCTATGGTCCTTTGCACCACACCCCCTCTGTCTTTACAGCTTATGCATTTTAGGAGATGATCACCGGTACGCCACACTTCGACCCTAGCAGGGCAAAGGCCTCTTCCATCGTCCACCCCTGACTGCGGCTTGCACAGCGCCTTTTGGCGACAACCATACTAGCCATGCTAGAGGTTGGGACCTTATCCACACCCGAGCTATTCATGCTCTGGGCGATGACCAGGGAGAGAGCCCGTGTGGCTGGCGGGGATGCCTTAGTGATGTGTCCAAATTTTCTACTATTTTCATATCATTATTTCATTGCATCTCATACCATTTTCGCATCCAACTCCCTCATTTTACAACGATATTGCATTTCTGACGATATCTTCGAGTTTCGTAGTGTTTTGTGAGTTCTCAGGGATTTTGGAGCGATTTGGGACCCCACTAGGGTATGGAAAAATCTGATTGGCGAGGCTCTGGAGGAGTTCGCCACACTTCTGGGGTCATTAGAGGAGAAGAGAGAGAGCAGAGGAGAGAGAGACAGCCCCAGTAGCATGAAGACAGTTTCCTAGAAAATGCTCGGTCCGAGCAGTGCAGCCACTCAACCGAGCAGCTTCAATTTGGGATGAGGAGCGATAAGGGCTGGCTCGGACCGAGAAGTTCAGCTGCTTGGTCTAGCAGCCTCAATTTCCACAGCCGAAGCAATCCAGCGACACGGCCCGAGCATCTGATCGAGTCGACCCCTACTCGGACCGAGCAGAGCTTACTCGATCTGGGTAGGCAGAGCGGTAACTTTGAATCTTTTCCATTTCCTGTAGTGCTTGGTCGAGCAGCTCCTCTGCTCGGTCCGAGTGACCGAACGAGCATCGTGTTGCTCGACCGAGTCACCTACTCGGTCGGCAATTCCAGGGCTATTTTTGGAAAGATTTCTGAAGCCGCGATGCACGCGATTTTGGGCACTGAAGCTGGGAGCAGTGCGCGACTACGAGGGGGTGACTTTCATTAGAGTTTTTGAACATTGTTCGACAGGGAGCTTGGGCGATTTTTGTAGGGATTTGGAGATCAATTTTTGTAAGCGAATTATATATCGAAACTTGCAGAATTATTTAATCCTACTCTGGATTGTCTTTGTGCCTGGGAACCTGAAGTTATTTTCTAAATCTATAAATTGCGATTTTCTTCGTTCTTCACTGTAAGTCTTTATCTCCATTTCATTGATCTGCGATGATGTCTTCGTATCTGAGAATTGCATATTTATCCGCTATTACCATGTATGAGTAGATTATTCTAGGGTTGATTAGTTAGCCCTAGGATCCTAGGGGGAAATGTAGATCTGGATCCCTACATTGAATTGGGGATTTAGGGAAGTATTTCGATAGATCCTACCAAATCCATAGATATCCCGTACTGAGATCATGCCCACGGTCTGTGGAATTGATATGCTTAAGGGGTATCTAGGGATTCGAATAGGGAAATCGGTGGATCCAATAAAGACTCGTGACCATGTCTGGCTCGTGTCTTGAGGGGATCCATCGACGAACTATACTGCTACGTTGACGGCTACTGCCATTTCGTCAATGAGAGCCACCGAAATACCCCGCAATTCTAACCCACGAGAGTGGTACGAATTGGGGGATTAATTCCCTAGCCCTAATGCAATGCAAGGATCATATCCCAACGTCGACCCCCAACGATCCTAGTGGTGATCCCTAACACCCAGTCCCTTTTATTAATATTACAACAACAACACCCAAACCAAATCTTCTACCCCGATAGCTATCTCACTTCAAGAGTTAGAAGTAAACTGAGAATCCATTGACACTATCACCGTCTCTGTGGGATTCGATATCTTTTATACTATAACTCGACACCGTTCGCTTGCGGATTGAGCCCGAAATTGAAGCATATGGGCCATACCATGCCTGGTGATCATGACACCGCCAGGTAGAACCTAGGTGTAGGTTACGAGTGCGTCAAGTTTTTGGCACCGTTGCCGGGGACGGCAATAGTGTTCTATCTAAGTTTATTTTTATTTTGTGAAGTTTGCTAGCACTCTGATCATCTCTCACCTTTCCATTATTTTTATTCTTTTTATTTATTTCGGTGCTAGTGATGGTATTTATCTGAGTTTTGTTGGTGCATGAACACTCGCTATAAGGGATCTACCAGAGAATTATTATTCGATCCTGAGATCGAGAAGATATCGAGGGCTTTAAGGGCCTCTAGTAGAAGTTCATCTCCCTCCGCTCAGATTGCGGAAAACAATCCTCCTCCTCCTCCTCGCATCGGGTCCATCAGGGACCATATGAAACCAACTTTTAGGAACAACTCCTCCATCCTCAGACCGCAACTGGCGGCAGCGAGCTTCGATCTCAAGACAGAGTTGATTAATCCGATGCAGTAGGATCCCTTCCATGGGCATCCGCATGAAAATCCCAACCATCACATTGACACCTTCTTGTCGAAGTGTGATACGTTCAAGGCGAAGGATGTTAGTGATGACGCTGTGAAGCTGCGGCTTTTCCCGTTCACCTTAAGGGATAAAGCCTCCTATTGGCTCCGGGCCCATCCTCCCAACCATTTCACCACCCGGGAGAAGCTCGCACTTGTATTTGTGGATAAGTTTTATCCACCAACGAAGACAGTCCGGATCCGCGGAGCTATTTCTAACTTCAAGCAGCTCCCACAGGAGTCACTTTATGAGGCATGGGAGAGGTTCAAGGACCTCCAACCTCAATGGTCTCACCATGGGATCCAGTTATGGGATTTGGTGCAGAGCTTCTACAACTGTCTCCAGCCTAGCACCAAGATGATCATTGATGCTGCGGCGCAGGACGCCCTACTTGATAAGTCTCCTGAGGAGGCTATTGACTTGTTGGAGCACATGGCGGCCAACACTCAGCAATGGAGCGATGAATGGACTGTTGTGACCCGAACTCCCGAGGTCAAGGCCGCTAGCCACTTGGATTCTCACATCGAGACCTTGTGCAAACAAGTGGCCCGCATTAAGCAGTGCCTAGACTCCATCCCTGCTTCACCCAGTACATCGTATCATCCTACGGAAGAATATGTAGATCAGGGATATATCCCTAGTGAGGCCCACTACGATGGTGCTGAGACTTCTAAGACCGTGCAATACGTCCAAGGAGAGGGACGTAATTAGTGGCACCATCCAGCTGCCAGGAATCACCCGGAGTTTTCCTATGGAACCCCAAGTGGAGGGCTACAACCTCCGCAATTTCTGAGGCCTCCACCCCCTCAGCAGCAGAACCAGCAACAGGGCGGCAATAGGCCAGCTGGGCCTTATAGGCCGTCGGGATATCAGTTCGACCGGTCGCCTCAGTAGAATTATACACCGGTTCCACCCAAGTCTAATCTCGAAGCCACACTAGAGACTTTCATGAGCGGTCAGATCCGCTTTAATCAGGACACATCGAACCAATTCAAGAATATAAATTCTTCACTCGATGAACTGAGGGGGCAAATGTCGCAACTTTTAAAGAATCAGGGAAGATTGCCCTCCCAGCCGTAGGCAAACCCGAGAGCCCAAGCCAATGCCGTGGTTTCAATGACCACAAGTGGAGGACGGGTGACTAACTCAGTTATGGTCCTGGTGCTAACAAGGAGAAAGTCACCATTGAAGAAGCTGTCGATGACGGTGATAGAGTTGATGCCACTGAAGGGCCAATCATTATTAAGGAGAACGCGGATGTCCCTCTCGTCATGCCTACTACGACGCCGCCTCCCGTCGATGCATCCAAGAGTAAAGTTTCCAGACCTCCCCCTCCATACCATCAGAGGCTAGCCCTAGCCAAATTAGAAAAGAAATACTCCAAGTTCATGGAGTTATAAAGGGAATTCAGCTGAACATCCCTTTCATGGACTCCATCACGGAGATCCTGATCTATGCAAAATTTCTGAAGGATCTCATCACGGAAAAGAGGAAGCCCGAAGAAATCAAGCTGTTGGAGGATTCCACCTCCGTCATCAAAAATCATCTCCCTCGGAAGCTCCCGGATCCGGGGAGCTTCACCATGCCATGTTCCATTGGAGGATGCCTATCAGTAGAGCGTTGATTGACTTGGGGGCTAGCATCAGTTTGATGCCCCTCTCCATCTTCAAGAGACTTCAGACAGGAAGTAAGCTGGAACCGACGAACATGTCCATCCAACTCGTCGATCATTCTATCACCTACCCGGTGGAAATAGCGAGGGAAGTCATCCTCCAAATACCTCCAGGACTATGTGTTCCAGTCGACTTCATCATCATGGATATGCCTGAGGGAGCGAGCTCCCAACTCATACTCGGCCACCCCTTTATGGCGACGGTCGGTGTTTTGATAGGTGTCCGAGAAGGGACCATCTCTCTCAATGTGGGGGATATTGAGGCTGAGTTCCGGCTACAAAAGCTGATGAGAGAGCGAGCCCATGTAGAAGGGGCTAGTTATCTGGAGCTTCTTGAAGAGGAAGCCATTGAAGATTTTACTTCCGATGGGGTCATGAAAGACCCAATGAAGACAAGCATCGATGATGACGTCGACCCAACCTACAACAAAGCGGAAGTCGCGTACATCCGAGTATTGGATGAAGAGTTTCTACATCGTTTTCCAATTCATCAAGAACCAGGAGCTACATGCTACTCAGAGGAAAGTCGTGAAGTAGGCGGAGATCAAATGCCGCCGGATTGCACCATCACAAAGGTTGACGCGCGACCACCGCGCGCACCAAATGACAATTGATACATCTAGGGGAGTCGAGCTCATGACTGAAAACGAGCGCTTATTGGGAGGCAACCCAATTTCTTAGATTTTGGATTTTCTTTTTCAGTTTCTTATTCTTTGTTTTTATTTCGTGTTTTTTTGACAAAACTATAAAAATCACAAAAATTTGATGAGTTCGTCTTTTGTATAGGACGGACAAGTGGGGGCATACGTATCGACATTATAAACAGAAGGAAGCCGGAGGAAAACAACAGATTCGAAGATTCGGGAAGAAAACCAAAGAAAAATAAGAGGGTAGAGAGACATAGGAGACTCGACCGAGCAGCTTTCCTGCTCGGTCGAGCAGTGCATACACGGAAAAATGAATGAGACAGTGCTATTTCTTCATGGCCCGAGCAGCATCCTGCTCAGTCCGAGTAGAAATAGACTCGGTCTGAGAAATGCATTACTCGGTCGAGTGCTACAGGTTTTTGAAGCTGAGGAGAAGACGTCACTCTGCCGACCCGGGCAGAATATTATTGGCTCGGCCCGAGTAGACAATGAATCGACCGAGCAGCATGCTTCTCGGTCGAGCAGAGAAGGGAGTATTTCGCATCAAAAATTTTCATTGACTCGGTCGAGCAGCCTAGCTGCTCGGACCGAGTAGGGTCGGGTTTCGAACCCAACCCGTTTCAAATATTTTTAACCGCACCGTAAAATTTTTTTTACCCTAATCTAAATCACTTTTACCCGCACAAATCCCCCCCGAGCTCTCTCAATCCCCCTACTCATTCAACCCCTTACTCAGCTGCCTTCCTGCTCCTGCACCGCCGCCGACGCCGCCGACCGCGTCGCCACATCCGGTCAGCCCCTACCCCCTATCCCTCTCTCTTTCTCCCTCTCTATCTCATCGCCCCCATAGACCTTGATTCTCTCGTGCACGACCCAGCCCCCACCCTCCCACCTCTTTCGGACCTCATAGCATCAGTCCCTATCTATTTAGGTCCACACATTCCACTTTCAGCCACACCTTCGTCCACATCGGCTGCCATTTTTACCGAGAGCATTTTGACGTCTGTCTACACTTTTGTGTCGACTACATCTCTTTCTTCAGACGTCTCTGAGCTACTTACGAGCTCACCCTCTCCTACCTTCCATGCTAGGCACCGTGCATCAGTTGCACAGGGCCGATTCACGACAGTGGTGACTCACAGACACATTCCTCGCTCTCCACCAGACTCTCGTTCTTCCGACGCTCGCTTGACCACGTTAGAGGAGTTAACTTCCCACTTACGGCGGGATTTCAATGACTTTTTACTCGCAACGACGACACACAGATCCAGAGTCGAGTCGGATCTTACCTCTATCATGGACATGCTTCGTCGCCGTGGCCCACCTACTGTTATCCTTGCACCAGCTCCACCTCCCAGGATGGACACTGTGACCCACTCTGCACCACTCAATGCTTCACTTTTCAGGATTCTGCAGAGCCTGTTTCTACCACTTTTGAGCCGTCTGTCACAGTAGATCCACTTTCTGCCCTGGCTTTACATTCTGCTGAGCCCTCCACTGCCACCGTTGATCACACCACCAGACCTCCTCACGAGTTCCAGCCGGACCTTCCTCCCACCACTCCTGGTCCACAACAGAGGGACCCATCACGACCTATAGAGGGTGGTGCCTCTGCTTGATGTAGTCCTTACCTGCTTTTGCCTCCCTATTTTATTTTGTGCCCATCTGTCTGTTTGGGGCCTTACTTTTACACAACTTAGGAGAGGAGCCACCCATGCATCATATCTCATTTTACATTGCATCTTTTCATGGTTTTATTTTTATTTCCTTTTTTCTTTTATTGCACAGTTTTTATTTCATTACCACCCACCTCACCCCTTTTGCATCATCTCTCGTTCACGAGCGTTTTCTTAGCAGTGAGGACACTGCTAGGTTTAGCTTGGGGGATGAGCGCTACCGCTTTATTTTTGATTTTTTCTTTTACATTTTCTTTCTTTATTTCAGTCTTTATTTCATTGTTTTCTACCATTTTTTTCACGTCGTTTTCCTTTTTCTCATTTTTGCATCATATTTTATATTTTCACGATGCATGCATTCCTTTTTCTTTATTTTCTCTTTTTCTCCGCTTCTCTTTCTTTATTTGCTAAGGATGGTTCGCATGATGATATCTCCCATGTCCTTATTAGTTTTTACGATGCTCATTTTCGATGACATGCTATTAGGGTAAATTTCAGTTTTACTATCTATTTGCGTGCATTTTATTGATGATTTATCTGATTTAATGCTTAAAATGAATTGAAAATCGAATGCATGAATTAGTATCTAGTATGATCCATGTTGGGATATGCACCTAGGTTCACGCATCACTAGAACACTTGGAGTATATGTTTTTATCTTATTCACTTCTGATTGCATGACTGCTGATATAGTACTATTTACTGCATGCCTTCTCAGAATTCGTTTAGAGAAATGAAAATATCCATGCTATATATGAGTCTAGTTAGGGTTTTATTTTATCGAACCGTTGTGCACCCTCTTATGCGTGAACCGAGAGTCCTACTATTTTCCTTCTCCACATATCTATTTATATCTCTACATGTCAGTTGGTTACACCCCCACAGCTATCTTTATCGTATCTCACTTCCCAAACCCAAAAAGAAAAAGTATAACTTCTAAATGAAAAAAAGAAAAAAAAGAGAAAAAAAATGTGTATATATTCATTTGTGAAAAAGAAAAGAAAAAGAAAGAAAATGAATAAATACAGTTTTATATCATTTCATTAGAAGCTATCATTTATTCTGGGGAAGAAAAAGAAGAAAAAATTTCCATATCATATTCTTAGATGTGAAGCCTCAAGCTAAGCTTGGGAGGGTAAACCAATTGATCACATGAGTGAGCATGACATTAAATTGGAGACGGTGCATAACAGGGAGATTTAATAACACCCAAACTTTACGAATTGCTTTAGTTTTGGAGATTTTTCATGTATCAAAATGAATTTCTGAATGGCATGATCTTTTTCTATTCTCTATTGCATGTTGTGTGATTTCTTTATGCTCTTTGTTAATCTGTGATTGCAAATGTTATTATCAACTTCTTTATACTAGACTCTAGGGATTGCATGAGATTGATATGATTTGATGGCATTATTTCAGTAGATCTCTATTCTTTACCTGCACTGAATGCTAGTCATATGATTTGTAAAGCTAGAAATTGCCAATAGCATGTATGTTTATCATTCAGAGCATTATGATATACTATTTAGGCCTGAGATCTGACCGATCATTCTGTTGGGGTTTTGGCCGACCCCAGAGCTCGGGTCTGTGTTCGTCCTAAGTCGAACGGACCACAGGGGCTTAAAAGCGCAGAGAAAATAGAAAACAAAATTTTCTAGACTAGCTAAACTATTTATCTAGGCTCTGAGGGAGCCAGAACCTAGCCCGATCTATGCCAACTTGGGGTGGATCTGACCACCCCAAGAGGGATCTACTCTAAAGCGACTAATTTAAACTACGCTAAAATTACTTAACCACATACCCGGAATCTTGGCCCTGGAGCAGGCAAGATGTACCGCACCATCTTCAGAAGCTCCTCGTAGCCGAGCCACCTTGACTCGATCTGCCTGAGCCGCCTCGCACCCTTGCACCGATCCGCCCGAGCCGACTTTCGCCTCCGAGCTGATCACACGCGGTAGAAAGTTTCACTTGAGAAGAACCCGCGTCTTAGACGTCCGGATCAAAATCCAAACCCCCTTCGTAGTCTTGCTAGGACTACTCTGGGGAATAGGAAGAGAGAGAGTGAGAACACTTTAGTCGCCGATCGAGCTTGCTCTAAAAGTCTGGAGCTACTCGATCGATGACTTGGTGTGTTTTTCAACGAAGAGAGTGCACCCCTATTTATATAGGGAGTCGGCACTTACTCTCTCGTTGCGAGCAATGTGAGACTTTAGCAAATGGGAGAAAAAAATCAATTAAGCCAATTTGGCTTAATTTATAGTTTAAGTGAGCTTTTTATAAAAGCAAACTTTAACTAATTAATTCTCTTTGCTCATTAAACTTTAGACACCGAACAAGCTATCAATTCGAAGGGCTTCGAATGGTGAACGCGTAGGAACTGACTGCGACAAATTTCGACTTCGTTTGACCCCTCAAACAATTGCCCAAAGTTGGGCAAATAATCGATTTTCGTAGCCGTCATTTGGGGTTTCAAAAACCCCTAAATGACTTAAGTTACGGGCGCGCCCGCTAAGCATAGCGGGCACGCCCGCCCAAGGAGACAAGGGTGGGCCACACGCCCGCTGGGCAGCGGGTCGTGCCCGTTGCAACAGCGGGCACTGGCCCGCTGTGCAGTAGGCCACGCTGTGCAGCGGGCCACGCCCGCTACTGCAGCGCACGCCCGCCCGCTGCAGTCAGCGGGCCATGCCAGCTGCTGTAGCGGGTGTGCACCCGCTGCTGCCAGCGGGCTACGTCCATTTGCCTTTTTCTATGGGCTTGTTAGCCCAGTGGGTCTAACCCACTTCACCGTGGACTATTTTCACGTTTTTGGACTCGTTTGAGCTCCGATTTGGACACTGTTTGAACCTGTGTTTAGACCGGGACGATCCCGTCATCCAGGTAACCCTTTCCAATATGTTTGTTCCTACTAAATTTGTCGTAACTAATTTACGACACGTTTATCTTTGGTTTGCATCAAATGCAACATTTGTTCCTATTGCTATTGCGACTAACTTTCATAACTTGACTTGTGAATATCATCAAATGATTTTCTCTCAATTTATCTACCTATTACTAAGACACGAACACTACTCGATGTGAGACCCTACAGCCTGACCTTACTACAGGTTGGGGCTCGGAACCCCTAGACGACGGTCACTACGAGCAGTAGCTGTCGTCCCTGTTTCAGAATCATCATGACGTGATCGAACCTTTGACAAAAGCATCATTGGGTTTACATTGGCTGTGTCAGTGATGAACTCCGTTAGCTATAGTCCCTTCGTCAAGACTGTGTTCATGTTGGCCTAGGGTATGGTTTACTATCAACCCTATTAAACAACATTGGTCAGTATACGGCGGTCTTTGTTGATACACGTTGTACTTCTTACAACGTACCTCGGCCGAGGATTAACATAAAGACCGTACTGAGCCTGTAACACTAACTTCCCTTTAACGGAAGTGACGAATCCATTCTTAGTCATCTACTCACCTCGAGAGCTTCAGGTGCAACTCAACCTAAGATCTTTCAGCATGCCTAGCCTCGCAGCTAGATCATAGGTCTAAGCTACACGGTTCGCTCACAGGTTTGTACAAATGACTTCAAGTCATAAGGACCAGTTAACCTATCATCACCCTAGAGTTATTAAAGACAGTTTAGTTAAAGTCAACCATTTAATAACTCTAATTTGGTCGTTCAGTGAACTCCTTCTCCAATGAGCACCTGTGTCTCGTCTCCGACTTCACCAAGTCGAATGACTATGAGATCATCATTACTCTAAGGTAAGACTAAGACACAGTGGTCTATCCAATGTGTCGATATCCAGTTCTCGACACATCTATGACCAAGAACCGTTTAAGACTTACGTTTATATTCGGTCGCTTACTTACTCATAATCGAGATCTCATCTAGATACGTAAGGACCTAACTATAAGTCTATGGATATTATCTAAGTATATTAATTCGAACGATTTATACTTAGAATAATAGGTACCATATACGGTATGAAAAAGACGTATACTTTTGGATAAATTGCCTTATGGGCACATATTTTCCTACATCTCCCACTTGCACTTAGGCTATTTATCTCGGTATCTCATACCGCTACAGCATATCAGTCACATTGACATTTATATGACAAACCTAAGAGTGGTTTTACTAACGAGTATCTACAACGAATTTTAATGGATTAATAAATACATCTCTTGATCACACAGGGTTGATCCTTTGGAAAAATGATCTGGATCAATTTTTACTATCTTTGTACAGCTAACAATTAGCTTATACAATCTAGATGTGGGGTCTTTATAATCTATAAGTCAGTCTCAGCTCATTCCACTTTTCTTGTGTCAATATGTCAGGTACATACATGACATCCTAAGTCTCTATATATACGATTAAATCAAAAACAATTTTGATTCAGTGTTCTATATAGATGATTTATTTAAGGTGGAAATCATTTTTACTTAGTCCGAAAGACCGGAACTAAGTATACGAGCTGGCTCCCACTGACTTTAGGAATTACCTGGTTAAATACTTCAATATTATACCTAAATCAAATTTAGATTATATATACGAAGATATAACCATTTGGTAAGTGCTTTAGATGGAATGTACTAGTGTCAGGTTCGGTTTGACGAATGAGTCAAGTCAAGATCGTTTTAAGGAATCTTGACATTAACTTGCTCAATCAAAACGTCCTACACAGACTATTCCCTTTACCACATTTAATATTAACTCTTTAATAACTAAATGCAGTTTATTAAGAATTAATCTTAATATGCGTATAATTGTGATCGCACACAATTTATACGCCCCTGGAACCTATACTTAAATACCAATTGACTATAACATTAAGTCAGCTCCAAAAAACAACATTTTCTGAAGCTTCGCATCATCAATCGAGAATTTTTGCAACCATCTCAGAAAGCCACAATCGCAGAAAATTTAAGCCAATCAAATTTCAACTCAACAGAAAACGCAATTCCCGAGACATTCATAAAACAACGGATTCATTAAGATGAACCGTAATTTGTTTATCCAATAAACTTTGAGTGTAGAACACTCAATCATTGGTTTCAATTTTAAAGAAATGATAAAGTTTATTAAACTAAAATTAGTATCATCTCCGTTTTGATCATGTCTCTCGAAGTCTTTGGACGGCCCTAGCAGCAACGATTGCTCAGATTGCCGACCGTCCTCCGCACTTCTCCCAATCTCCGCTTCATTTCAGCCACCTGTATACATTACATAGATGTCTTTAGTGTCTCATACTATATGATTGGAAATAATTACGTTTTATTGAATTTAATTTGTACCTGAGGTAGAGGCATCAGTATGCCCCTTCTTCTTCTCTGCAAGATAGATCTTGCAGTTCCTCTTCCAGTGGCCAATCTTGTGGCAATGGAAGCACTCAGATTTTGATGGGGCCCTTTGGTCTTTTTCTTCCCTTTCTTTGCCTTTGCAGGTTGCGGGACCTGCCTCTTCTTACACTTTCCTTTCGGCTGGTCGGAAGAAGCAGAGCCAACAACCAATGCAGTCGGCTTCTTCTCAATCTACTCAAACTACCTAAGCATATTGAGGAGACCAGGAAGATCCGTTTCAAGACTGTTCATAATAAAACCAGTGATGAAAGGCTTAAACTCAGGAGTTAAAGACTTCAGGATAACGTCCACAGACATCTCATTGTCCAGTACAAATCCTAACTGGGCGGCGTCCTCTACGTACCCGATCATCTTGATAACATGATCATGTACGGGCCTTGCCTCCATCTTTGCGCCCCAGAGGTTACTGGTGGCTTCAAACTTGGCAGATCGAGATCGCTTGCCGTATAACTCTTGTGCATTGAGAAGCATACTTTGAACATCCATATGTTCATGCTTCCTCTGCAGCTCGTTACTCATCGAAGCCAGAGTAAGGCACCTGGCCTTCTCTGCATCCCTCTGGTACAATTTGTAGGCTTCCTTTTCCTCGAAGGTCGAATCTTCGTCGGGCTTATCCGGGAGCGTCCTTGAACAGTACGTATCCTATCCCAGCTAGGGAAAGGACCAACTTAATGTTCCTAAGCCAGTCTTTGTAGTTCGTTCCATCGAGCACGTTCTTCTCAACCATATATCTAAGACCCGAATCCATTCTGCATTTTTATAGATACTTTAGTCAGTATATGTGCATAGTATAGTTTTAATGGTTTTAATAAAACTATATTCTCCCACTAAATTTATTAAAGCCATAATAATAAACAATTTATTACAAAATAACATTTGTGAGAGAGGGATCCGATTACCCTGAGTCTGACAACCTTGAGTGTGTCTCAACAAGTTGTCCGACTCTGCAGTCGGTAGACGAACTTGTCGTCAATCATATTAAAATATGATTCCCTATCGATTTTTACCCGTAGTCATTTGTGATCATGAGTGTGCCCAACCGGATCACAATGGCTAGCCTAGTCGGACCGTTGTTTTCATGTCTAGCCTGACTTGCCCCACCACTCGGTGTATGCACGACAAGTTGGTTTGGGTCAGGACTTAGACTACATTCTTGGTTAGACTTACGCCGATGCTCGAAGGATGAGACAACGGTTTCAGTCAGGTCAAGATGTCAATCAAGAAATCGGTTTCTATAAGATTGACATATCACGGCTTGAGTGTAGCTCAACAACCATAACATGTTTCTTACAGTTGCCAACTCCTAAAACAAGGAGGGCTACGATTTATCTTGAACAAGATTATTATCGTATTTGACTTAGGTATAGTCGATGGACTTACACAGTCATGAATCGACTCCTTGCAGTCCAGCGGACTCGGCCAGGGAATTGACTAAGCCAGGACCACTTGTTACCCAGTCTAGCTAGGTTAGTCCAGCAAACTTAGCCAAGCACATTGACCGACATCATGATCCATTGAAGGAGTTTTCATCAATTCTATGTTTGTCCAAACAACTAAAACGGCTTTTAATTAAGAAAACTAGTTAATCCTTATCAACTAGTGGATCCTAAAATTCGAAATTTTATGGATTGGTTGAACAATTTTTATTAAGTCCTTATCAACTATAAGGTTCATTCGTTCAACTTGCTACCCCAATCTAATTAGGATTTTATAAAACAATTACAACATGTTTCAACATTTGTCTTTTATGAAAATCATCAATTAAACGATTTAATGAAATGATATACATACAAAGGGACTACCCTAATTTGGTATTAGGTTTTGATGTTGTTTTGTTTTATCAAACATAACATGTCACCAGTTAATTAAAATTTCATCTCATAAAATTTTTAAACATTTAATGGCTAACCTAATAAGGTTCATGAATACATTATTCAATATGTCCATTAAAAATGAAACAACTAATTTATCCGCATAAATAAAATTTTCAACTAGTGACATATAACGAGTATTTGCAAGTTTAAAATTATCTACATAATAAAACCACGCAAATCTAAAATTTAACAATTATATTCGAAGAAAAAATTTTAAAGCTTCAAAACATTTATCACATAAAACTACGTATAAAATTATCAAATAATTCTAAAACCTAGGCTTTAAAATTTTAATCAATAATTTAGAAAATACATGTAATTTAAAGAAACTAATTTATCTTTTCATCTCATGAAAATAAACTATTTCTATAATTTACATATTCACTAAATTAATTTTAAAACACTTTTAAAATCATTAGAAATCGTTTTAAAAGCTTTCAAACAAAGTTTTAAAATTTCTAATCTTTATGTAACTTAAGAAAATTTAAATTTCAAAAATAAAATATTTCATTGAAGTTACATAAACTTTAAATGCTCGGAGAAATTATTATATCTCATAAAAATTTTACAAATCATTTAAACATTCGAGATCCATTTAAAATTATCTCATAAAGTTAAAGCGTCTCAAAGAAAATTTCGTGTTGAAAAAACAATTTTTAAAACACAAAACAATTTTTAAAAACTAATTTAAAAATAGTTCGTATGTCTAAAATAAGCAATTTTAAAGATTTAAAAAGTCGCTACAGTAGATCTATAGCAAAACCGTGTCTCTGATACCACTGTTGGGGTTTTGGCGGACCCCAGAGCTCGGGTCTGTGTCCGTCCTAAGTTGAACGGACCACAAGGGCTTAAAAGCGCA
The DNA here is from genome assembly GCA_030789695.1 of Scilla litardierei. Lineage (NCBI taxonomy): Eukaryota > Viridiplantae > Streptophyta > Magnoliopsida > Asparagales > Asparagaceae > Scilla > Scilla litardierei. The sequence goes on from CM061130.1 coordinate 31,628,503, forward strand.
GCGAAAATAGAAAACAAAATTTTCTAGACTAGCTAAACTATTTAGCTAGGCTCTGAGGGAGCCAGAACCTAGCCCGATCTATGCCAACTTGGGGTGGATCTGACCACCCCAAGAGGGATCTACTCTAAAGCGACTAATTTAAATCTACACTAAAATTACTTAACCACATACCCGGAATCTTGGCCCTGGAGCAGGCAAGATGTACCGCACCGTCTTCAGAAGCTCCTCGTAGCCGAGCCGCCTTGACTCGATCCGCCTGAGCCGCCTCGCACCCTCGCACCGATCCGCCCGAGCCGACTTTCGCCTCCGAGCCGATCACACGCGGTAGAAAGTTTCACTTGAGAAGAACCCGCGTCTTAGACGTCCAGATCAAAATCCAAACCCCCTTCATAGTCTTGCTAGGACTACTCCAGAGAATAGGAAGAGAGAGAGAGAGAGAGAATACTTTAGTCGCCGATCGAGCTTGCTCTAAAAGTCTGGAGCTACTCGATCGATGACTTGGTGTGTTTTTCAACGAAGAGAGTGCACCCCTATTTATATAGGGATTCGTCACTTACTCTCTCGTTGCAAGCAATGTGGGACTTTAGCAAATGGGAGAAAAAATCAATTAAGCCAATTTGGCTTAATTTCTAGTTTAAGTGAGCTTTTCATAAAAGCAAACTTTAACTAATTAATTCTCTTTGCTCATTAAACTTTAGACACCAAACAAGCTATCAATTCGAAGGGCTTTGAATGGTGAACGCGTAGGAACCGACGGCAATGAATTTCGACTTCGTTTGACCCCTCAAACAATTGCCCAAAGTTGGGCAAATAATCGATTTTCGTAGCCGTCATTTGGGGTTTCAAAAACCCCTAAATGACTTAAGTTGCGGGCGCGCCCGCCCAAGGAGACAAGGGCGGGCCGCACGCCCGCTGGGCAGCGAGCGTGCGCCCGCTGCAGTCAGCGGGCCGCGCCCGGTGCTACAGCGGGCATGTGCCCGATGTAGCCAGCGGGCTGCACCCGTTTTCCTTTGTCTATGGGCTTGTTGGCCCAGTGGGTCTAGCCCACTTCGCCTTGGACTATTTTCATGTTTCTGGACTCGATTGAGCTCCGATTTGGACACGGTTTGAACATGTGTTTAGACCGGGACAATCCCGTCATCCAGGTAACCCTTTCCAATATGTTTGTTCATACTAAATTTGTCGTAACCAATTTACGACACGTTTAATTTTTGGTTTGCATCAAATGCAACATTTGTCCCTATTGCTATTGCGACTAACTTTCACAACTTGACTTGTGAATATCATCAAATGATTTTCTCTCAATTTATCTTCCTATTACTAAGACACGAACACTACTCGGTGTGAGACCATACAGCCTGACCTTACTACAGGTTGGGGCTCGGAACCCCTAGACGACGGTCACTACGAGCAGTAGCTGTCGTCCCTGTTTCAGAATCATCATAACGTGATCGACCCTTTGACAAAAAGCATCATTGGGTTTGCATTGGCTGTGTCAGTGATGAACTCCGTTAGCTATAGTCCCTTCGTCAAGACTGTGTTCCTGTTGGCCTAGGGTATGGTTTACTGTCAACCCTATTAGACAACATTGGTCAGTATACAGCGGTCTTTGTTGTATACACGTTGTACTTCTTACAACGTACCTCGGCCGAGGATTAACATAAAGACCGTACTGAGCCTGTAACATTAACTTCCCTTTAACGGAAGTGACGAATCCCTTCTTAGTCATCTACTCACCTCGAGAGCTTCAGGTGCAACTCAACCTAAGATATTTTAGCATGCCTAGCCTCGTAGCTAGATCATAGGTCTAAGCTACACGGTTCGCTCACAGGTTCGTACAAATGACTTCAGGTCATAAGGACCAGTTAACCTATCATCACCCTAGAGTTATTAAAGACAGTTTAGTTAAAGTCAACAATTTAATAACTCTAATTTGGTCGTTCAGTGAACTCCTTCTCCAATGAGCACCTGTGTCTCGTCTCCGACTTCACCAAGTCGAATGACTATGAGATCATCATTACCCTAAGGTAAGACTAAGACACAGTGGTCTATCCGATGTGTCGATATCCAGTTCTCGACACATCTATGACCACGAACCGTTTAAAACTTACGTTTATATTCGGTCTCTTACTTACTCATAATCGAGATCTCATCTAGATACGTAAGGACCTAACTATAAGTCTATGGATATAATCTAAGTATATTAATTCGAACGATTTATACCTAGAATAATAGGTACCATATACGGTATGAACAAGTCGTATACTTTTGGATAAATTGCCTTATGGGCACATATTTTCCGACACATTCTTAGCACTCTCCTATCGCTTCTCTTTTTCTTTTTCCTTTCTTTCTATTTTCGTTTTCTTATTTTCGTTTTGTTTACCTCCCGGCGTACCGATTATTCGTCTTCCTCGAGGACGAGTAAGAGGTAAGCATCCATATATTCTACTATTTTCATATCATTATTTCATTGCATCTCATACCATTTTCGCATCCAAATCCCTCATTTTACTATGATATTGCATTTCTGACGATATCTTCGAGTTTCGTAGTGTTTTGTGAGTTCTCAGGGATTTTGGAGCGATTTGGGACCCCACTTGGGTATGGACAACCCGACGTGTTCGTGAGCTTATTGGCGAGGCTCTGGAGGAGTTCGCCACACTTCTGGTACCATTGGAGGAGAAGAGAGAGAGAGAGAGAGCAGAGGAGAGAGAGACAGCCCCAGCAGCATGCAGACAGTTTCCCAGAAAATGCTCGGTCCGAGCAGTTCAGCAGCTCGACCGAGCAGCTTCAATTTAGGATGAAGAGCAGATACGGGCTGGCTCGAATCGAGCAGTTCAGCTGCTCGGTCGAGCAGCCTCAATTTCCACAGCCGAAGCAATCCAGTGACGCGGCCCGAGCATCTGACCGAGTTGACCCCTACTCGGACCGAGCAGAGCTTACTCGGTCCGGGTAGGCAGAGTGGCAACTTTGATTCTTTTCCATTTCCTTTAGTGCTCGGTCGAGCAGCTCCTCTGCTCGGTCCGAGCGACCGAATGAGCAGCGTGTTGCTCGACCGAGTCATCTACTCGGTCGGTAACTCCAGGGCTATTTCTGGAAAATTTTCTGAAGCCGTAATGCGCACGATTTTGGGCAATGAATCTGGGAGCAATGCGCGACTACGAGGGGGGCGTCTTTTATTAGAGTTTTTGAATAGTTTTCGACAGGGATCTTGGGAGATTTTTGTAGGGATTTGGAGATCAATTTTTTGTAAGCGAATTATAGATCGAAACTTGCAGAATTATTTAATCTTATTCTGGATTGTCTTCGTGCTTGGGAACCTGGAGTTATTTTCTAGATCTATAAATTGTGATTTTCTTCGTTCTTCACTATAAGTCTTTATCTCCATTTCATTGATCTGCGATGATGTCTTCGTATCTGAGAATTGCATTTTTTATCCTCTATTGCCATGTGTGAGTAGATTATTCTAGGGTTGATGTGTTAGCCCTAGGATCCTAGGGGAAAATGTAGATCTGGGTCCCTACATTGAATTGGGAATTTATGGAAGTATTTCGGTAGATCCTATCGAATCCATAGATAACTCGTATTGAGATCATGCCCACGGTCTGTGGAATTGATGTGCTTAAGGGGTATCTAGGGATTCGAATAGGGAAATCGGTGGATCCCATCAAGACCCGTGACCATGCCCGGCTCGCGTCTTGAGGGGATCCATCGACGAACTATATCACTACGTTGATGGCTACCACCATTACGTCAATGAGAGCCACCGAAATACCCCGCAATTCTAACCCATGAGAGTGGTACGAATTGGGGGATTAATTCTGTATCCCTAATGCAATGCAAGGATCCTATCCCAACGTCGACTCCCAACGATCCTAGTGGTGATCCCTAGCGCACTAGTCCCTTTTATTAATATTATAACAACAACACCCAAACAAAATCTTCTACCCCGATAGCTATCTCACTTCAAGACTTAGAAGTAAACTGAGAATCCATTGACACTATCACCATCCCTGTGGGATTTGATATCTTTTATACTATAACTTGACACCGTCTGCTTGCAGATTGAGCCAGAAATTGAAGCCTAGGGGCCATACCACGCCTGGCGATCGTGACATCGCCAGGTGGAACCTAGGTGTAGGTTTCTGGTGCGTCAATTAGTCCCTACCATTTCTATTGATATCTCTAGATGGTTTTTCGACCGCATATTTTCCCCGATCGCCTCCACAAAGGCGATATGCTATGGCGGTCTAATCACCCTCATAGCACACACCTTCGACATTCAGCTTCTCGCTGACCTGCCCCAAGCTATGGGCCCCACCTCACTATCAGATTATGTTTTGGCACGCATGCATATGATCCGTCCTCATGGACGATGCCTTGGGTCTGGTTACATGGCCCATTCTCTACAGGCTATATCGTGCTTCCGAACCCTATTAGAACCCACGTTGGACCAGCAGGTGTGGAGTGGAGGTTCCCCATGGACCTCCTCATCCCACCTGTTTACGTACTAGAGTCTGACGATGATTAGCAAGAGCATCCTGTCGAGCCTCTTCACCCTGAGATCCCCATTCCCGAGCCTTTCGTTGTACCACTTCTCGAGTCTAGCACACATGTCTTCACTTCTGCTCGTGCTGAGAGCTCCACTCCTGCACCCGTCTCTGTGAGTGCTATAGTTGTGCCTGACCCTGTACATACCATCTATATGAGTGTTGATCTTACCACATATATCATTTCTAAGAGTGCTACCCCATTATTCTCTGAGTTTGATGATCCTTCCTACTCCGCGATCGTAGAGACCCTGATCTCTTCCAATATCGTGACTCCCGGGGTGTCCTTATCCTCAATTTTCACATCCACCCCATCTGTCATTGTTCCAGTCTCTCTGTTGCCGTCCTTAGCAAGAGTGTCGTGGTGTTTGTCACTACATATGTTGTCGCGACCTCTGCCCCTTCTTCCACCACTGCTGATATTTCGATCATTACATCTGTTGCACCGATCTCTGAGCGCATTCCTGCGTCTCAGTCTCACCTGGAGGCTGAGCATTCTACCACGAGCTTTGCTCCACACACTCACCCTGGCGTAGCCCCACTAGTTTTTGGAGGCCGTGTGAGCCCAGCTTACCCACTTGCACGTCCCTTTACCTCTGCTCCTGACGATAGAGACCCGTGCGAGTTCCAGAACAGTGGCAATTGCTTGTATATTGAATCCGTGAGTGGATTCTTATTGTTTTCACAAGGAAAGCAAATGTGACGCACTAACGATCACTTAGGAGTCAAGATTTCGGTCGTTTATAGATAATATCCCAACGTCTTTCCTACCCTCTGACCCGTTCTCCCCTAAACCGTACCCTATTTTCCATACGTTCCCCTCTCTCTCCACTCCACCCACATGAAGCCCTACCCCTTTAAAAAAATAGAACTATATGATGGAGAACATAGAGAGCTACACAGGCTATCAATTTTTTTTCACTTGTTGTCTTTTTAAACCCCAAGAGCCTACCCTACTTCTTTATTTTCCACTTATTTTCCACTTATACGCACATCTTTCGCCATGCCATTTCTGATATCATTTTGCAAGCTTGCTTTGCACACATCCTTTGCATATACCATCGTGTTTTCCATTTATTATTTTCCTTTATTTTCCCTTTTCTTTGCATCATACTCGCATCCATACCCTCCCGCCCCTATCTTATTGTCCTAGTGCCACACTTTGCACATTGAGGACAATGTGACGTTTAGCTTGGGGGAGTGAGTGTACTCACACACTTTTATTTTCTTTATTTCACCTTTATTTTCTTTATTTTCCACTTATTTTCACAATTTTTCATTTGTTTCCCTGCATCATATTTTTCTCACTTTTGGAGTGCTTGCATGTGTATAGTTAGATTTTATTTTATCCTTACTTCTTTTACTTTTTTTGCTAGAAATGAGTTCATGTGATGAATATAGCTTGGATTTCGCTTTAGTTATACGCACATCTTTTGCCATGCTATTGTTTTCTATTTCTGATATCATTTGTGATATATCTGTTGTGCACTTGAGAAAAAGAACTTCCAATGTGTTATTATTTGTCTATGAATGAATTTTAACATTGACTCGTCTAATAATTACTTTATTGTATGATGTTTATAGAAAACACATCAAGATTCACGCATTGACTGCTTTATGCTTAGAGTACTGCTTTCTTTTATTAATATCATTTCTTAGTGCATGAACTGTGTATTAAACCTTTAGGTTGAATGAATTGATTGTCATTTGATATGAATAGACTATTTTACTTGTAGAAATCAAACTGAGTAGATGACATTACCCCGCTGAAGTAGTTATGCACATACAAAGAGTGAACTGAGTAATATGATATATTCTTTCTCCACATATCTTGAACTACATTTCTATACATATTATCACTGGTGATCCCGTACATCTTTCCCTTGCAAAAAAACAGTAAGCTCCATGATCCCAAAAGCTCAAAAGAAAAATAATGTATATGTATGCATCTTTCTATGGGATTTACTTGTGTATAAAAAAGAGAAAAAGAGAGAAAAAAGAGGAAAAAGGAAAAGGAAAAGAGAAAAGAAAAAGAAAAAGAGAACTTCATTGTATATACACAATCCCTTTCTTTCTTTATATGGAGCTACAAAAGTTAGAAAGAGACTTTATATTACATACTCGATGCCACCACGCTTATAGATAAGTTTGGGGGAGGAAATCCAATGATGTGTGAGAGAGTGATTACTTATATATGCATGACGACCTAAGCTAGATAATCTCTAATACTTAGAGAGATGACTTCAAGTATAACAACAACTATGAATTGAAAATTGACATGAAATTTATGAAACCATATCTTTCTATTCTTATTGCTTTGAATTGAGTGATATCTCTTATACTCCAAATAGAAGCAGTCAATTGAAAAGTGTGTCGTCTATGATTATGTATATCATCTTCTATGCCTTGGAGGATGTTTAACGTTAAAATGGTTTCATATTTCATAAGATTTATGCTGTTCTCAGTTTTTATATTAAGTGTACCACATATGAAATGATATCGAAATAAACGCGTTAGTGATGTTTTTATTCATTATTAGTGCATTTGAGTAAGCAAATTCGAGTTCTGAGAGAATGATCTAGCATTTCCACTCTTCGCCTACTTTTCTATTTATTTGATTTTTTATTTTATTCGCCAAGTTAACTTTTTACTTATCTTCCTCGAGGACGAGTAAGAGGTAAGCTTGATGGATTTTGATATGATCATATTTTACACTTTATTTCTGCATTTTTTCATGCCATAACGATTGTTCGTATCGCAAATTTAACGTTCAAGCGACGATTTTACGATGAATTTCACTATTTCTAAGTTTCGTTGGATTTCAGGAAATATGGAGAAATCGAGAGCAATTTGGAGCAATGAGCACATACACGCATGCCGGAGCGTCAATCACGATGATATCGAAGAGCTAACGGTGCTTGATGATGATAAGAAGAGGAAGAAAGGAGAGAGAATGGAGAAAGGAGCGAGAAGGAGGAGATTATGAGGAAGAAGCGGCCTACTCGGCCGAGTGGGACAGCTCACTCGACCGAGTGGCACTGACATGGCCAACTCCAACTAAAAGAAGAAAGACAATCTACTCTGCAGAGTGGAATTCCCATTCGACCGAGTGAGAAGCCCACTCGACCGAGTGGAGACAGAAATTTATCGAACAAAACAACGATTTTGGAGAGTTCTACAGAATACCCCACTCGACCGAGTGAGAATCTCACTCGACTGAGTGAGCAAACCACTCGACCGAGTGGTATGAACAATACAGAAGGATGATTTTTCCAGATTTTCACATAAGATCCACTCAACCGAGTGACATTTCCACTCGGCCGAGTACGCCGCCGACCCAGTTTTGACCTAGGGTTTTTCCAGTCGTCTGGGGTATTTTTGTCAGGATTTTTTGGACGTTTTGAGTGAGTATAAATAGCTAGTTTTGAGAGCTGTTAAGGAGAGACGACATAACTATAGTTCTTAGAAAAAATGCCTTTGTTTTATCTTATTTTCGCGAGAGGATTGAAGTGCAAGATCTTAATTTTCTTATTGTTTGGAGCTTGAACATCATTGGTTTGTCTAAACTATTGCAAGTTCTTATTTTTATGCTATATTTCAATTTGGATCTGATTGCTATGATGAATTCTCCTGCATTTCTCAATTATATTGCTTTTTCTATGATGAATCGTGAGTAATCTCCTTGCTCTAGGACAAAGGGATGAACCCTATAGATCTAGGGTTTGATATGTGAAATCTAATAAAAACCCATGTTGCTAAACTTGTAAAAAGGTTATATTATGATCGATTTACTACGGATAGCTAGGGATTTCCATTGGATCTTGAGAGCTCGAGAGAGGATCTTGATCTATGAGAAGCCCTAGATATTCGATTTAGATCTAAAATCGAGATGCCCTAGAATTGGTGCGCGAGAGCGACCAAAGCTATCATCTTTGTTATATTTATATAATCATATTCGTTTGTACGACGGTAAAACGAATACGAACTATCACGATCTAGATTCGAACTCACGTTGCGCGAGAGCGAGCTTGAGTTGGAATTGAACAATATTGTCGATCATAATGCTAGTGGTTTGAACTAGGCTTGCACGAGAGCGAGACTCTAGTTTAGATTGCTATATACTTGCGTAGCGCGAGAGCGTGCATTGGTTCACAACTTAGTTGCGAAAATTTCACCTTAAACCAAGAGTAGTGATATGGAGATTCATATTTTACATTGATGCTTGAGATCTATAGTGGAGATTACCAAGCCCTAGGCATTTTTATTAATTGAATTCATAAACAATACTTTGCACGATTTTGACACCAACATTCCTTGATCATCGTTTCACCTTCACCAAGTAATCAATATAGATACCAATAGTTTTTTCCCATGATTCGATATCTACTCACCACTTAACCGTACGCTTGTAGTAAAACTACATTGTTTTGGGAGTACATCCCGACGCGATCAGTAAGTATGCTCAAAATGAACTAGGCGGTGTTATCTATCTAAACAATTTAAGAAACTATGTGCTAAGAAAAAGGATCACTTGGTAGTTTGGCTAGTTCTTATACTCTAAAACAAAATATTGTGATAAAAATAAGGAATATAATACTATTATACACGGTAAGATCGATGATGACACAAACAACATACACATATCTTATTAGGGATATTCACCATTGATTACAACGTACCTCTTGAATTGTGTGCTTTCCAAATCAGCTAATACTATTCATTACAAGTTATGGACCGACAGTGCGCCAAACATGGGTCATTTGCAACCATAGTATTCAGGGTCATACATGCACTTCAATTCATATCAACATATGATGTTTGATCTGAGAGGAAATATGTGTATGTTTTATCGATACTTGCAAAAGTCCAAGTGATGTGTTTCTCTTAGCAAAAATGAAGATGGTACAATAAATGCTAAGTTCCTAAAAGAGAAGCTCCCTTGCAAGTGAGAAATAAGCCATGACTTGGATTTTTTGCGAGCTTAATGATGGCACTTTGCTCAACTAAGAAGCGATCATGGGGTTAGTATGAGTAGCAGACCCATAGAAAGTATCTTAACACCGATGCAAGAATCCCAACAATCTTGACCTATCGTACTAAAGTGACCTTGCCAACTTGTAGGCATCGACTCGCATGATTTTTGTGATTGTAGATAACATGGACTTGGAACTAGTCTAAGTGGATGTTAAGAAAGCATATCCCCAGAGAAAATTAGATAAGAGATCTTTATAGATCGACTTGAAGGGTTTGTATCTGGAGGTTATGAATAAAAAGTATACCAGATCAATGCTCAATCTATGAATTGAATTTATCATCCGAACAATAGTAGCTAAGGTTACATTGAGCTATACTTACGTATGGATTTACAATGATGGATGATCATTATTACATATATCTTAAGTGATCTCCGGGAAAAAAATTTGATCTTAACGATGTATGTTGGTGATATATTGATGGTTTTTCATGATAGGGAGTTAGTGGAAGCAACCAAGGGTTTGCTCTCATCTCATTTTGATATGCATGATATCAGTGATGCATCCTATATATTGGGAGATAAAATCCTACAAGATTGGCCTAAGAAATTCATTAGGATTTCACAAGTGACGCGCATAAGAAAGGTCTTGGAGTGCTTCAACATACCTTATCCTAAAATGTTATCCTAAGACCCAATAAGAATATACGCAGATGGCATGAGCCACATGTGCTAGTGCAAAAGGTAGCTTGATATAAGCTATGATGTGTGAGAGGGCCTAATTATACCTCTAAAGTGGTTTGCTAAGTAGATATCAGGCAATTCTATGTCCACACCATTGGAAGGCTCTACAATGATAGTAGAGCTATTTTTATATGTATGTCCAATTATTCCTTCTCTGATAAAGGTATAGATTTGAGGCTTTAAGATTATACCATTGAGAATTGGATGAGCACACGTCAACTTTAAGCCTATGCATCTTTGCCAGATGGTAAGCCATTTCATGGCGTAGTAAAAAGCATACGATAAGGGCGGTGTAATTATGGAGGTAGAGAACATAGCAGGCATAGCAATAGCAAGGTGGTTTCTCAGATATTTGGATATAGATCAACATGCTTTGGATCTAATCATTGTGTATACTTACAGCATAACGACTATATTTTTTTTTTGAAGAGCATCAACTGCCATAAAAAGGACAAGCACATCAATATTAGTAATAGTTTATTTTGAACCGTGATGCAAATGTGGTTGTAGGATACAATCAATGCACTATAAGGTTATGAATCTGTTGACCAAGCTATTTGATCTGACTTTCATAAAATTCATGCAAAGTCTTTCGGTCCTTGGAAATGGCGATGTATACATTTTATAAGCTATAAAAATTTCCATTACTAAATAAACGAAATGTTATTTATAAATAGCCCTTAATGTAATTTGTAATCACTAAGCATGCATATTGGTTTGTTTAGTTAAGGTCTTATAAGTCTGGCTCACTCACATGAATTGTCATTGTTATCACTTGGGAAGCAAGCAAGATGAGATGAGGTGATTTATGCATCGGTCTAACTACGATGAGAGTCTAAAGATGATCTAGCAAACACCTACCATCCATTTTGACCTTTTCTGATTTAATCGAGTGCCTACTTTCATGGCAATATGGTTTGCAAAAAGAGTGAAAGACCCCTCCCCCAACTTCGATCACTTAATGTCTTTGGGAGGCAACGAAAGAGGTTTGAGGCATATCTGTACAGTGTAGAGTGAATCTCATTAACTTGTTACCATAGTACCTGTTCATAGTTCATACCGTGTACACTTAGTGAGCACTAGATGAATAGCAAATAGATCACTCTTTCCTATTGTATAAGAAATCATATAAAGAGAATTATTCACTGATGTATCGTACTGAAATTCAGCAATTCCCTAAAAGTTAAGATTAAAGCAAGCTACTTTAACCTGTTTTCACTTGGTCATTATTGATTTAGTTTGGGTAAGTGGGATTCGGAAAGATGTTAGTAAGCCTAGATGGATATGTGTTTGAAATGAAGATCATTGGCGAATTCAATAAGCAATAATTGTTCCTCTATGTATAATAACTATTAGGGTGCTTACTCAGAGTTAGTGAACATTGTTTTGACCTTGTCTGGGTAGTTAAGTATGTGTCCTAATCAAATTACTAATCTACTAATGGATTGGATAATACAGTGGCAAGATACAGCTAGTTGGATCCGAGAAACAAGAGATACCTTTATTCTGACATATTAATATGTATTCTCTCTTACATATTGGATGCATTGTTCTCACTCCTATTTAAAGGTCATAGTACAATAGAGTTTTGTTGGCAAATAAACACTGGAAGGAGGGTAAATAGTGTATATCCAAATAAAATTTTCACTTAAAAATATTCCCTAGTGAGCCTACCTAAGAGCATAATTAGAGTTACCTAACTTTATTCTTAATAAACAATCTTAAATATTTTCAAGTGAAAAATAATCAACGGAAATTTAAACCAATATGCAAATATGGAGATATAGCACAAGAGACATTGAGAAAAATACAAAGACAGAAGATTTATCTTGGTTCACCACTCTAGACTATCTCCAGTCCACACTCCTTGGGATTTAATCCACTATAAACTTTTCTCAATGGATGAATAATACACATGCCTCATAACCCAAGGACTTAGCATTGCCTCCATACAAGATGACTTATACAACCACATTGCCAATAACAAGGATTTTTCCATCACAACAAGTGTGGTTTAATGAGGATTTTCAAATCATCAAGCAATACAACAAATATGCTTACCACATCTCAATAGAGGATTTTACAAACCTTACTTTGGTTGAGTTTTGCAACTTTCCTATAGCCAATAATTGAAGCTTGTATGAAAGTAGCTAAAGAAAATAAAGTCTTGATCTCTAAAGAATAGAGATGAAAGCTCAAGGAGATCAAAAACTACTTTGACCAAAAGATTGCTTAAAAGATTTAAGACTTGGGGCCAAGAAAATATTTTAAGAGGACTTGAAGAAGGCTTTAAAAACTTTTCTTTTTCTCAAAAAATTGCTCACTGAATTCATAATAACTCCCTTCAACAACCCTCAATATATATAGATGAATCTATCCAAAATAGACTCCCTAAAATGCCTTCCAACGACTAGTAAAACGACTAAAAAAGTTACTGTTATATGTCAATAGCTAGTTACTAGTCGACTACTATAAACTTACTAGTGGTCTAGTTTTCAGCTAGTTGACTAATCAATGTACATTGGTTGACTAGTCCAAGCATGCCATAGAGGCATATTGCTCTCTATAAAAACCAGTCAACCATAGTCATGTACTAGTGGACATGTGTTCAACAACTAGTCTACTAGTCTCAAAACTATGGTTGACTGCTTTCTAACATGCTTCTTGACTACCTTTGAGCATAACAACTAGTCGACTGGTTGTCAGAGTGGCTGACTAGTTTGCTTAAGAAACTTAAGTTATGACCTTAAACTCTAGGAAAACTTTTGAAATTTATTTTAAAATATTTTTAAACAATTAAAAAGGTTTTACTTAGTGTGTGAAGCTTCAATAAGGGGCTTTACAAAATATCTAAAGACATAACTAAAAATATATCAAAGAGACTCAAAATACCATGATCTCAAATATTTATGATGTTCATTTTGAACTTGCTCCATGTCTTGACTCCTTATACACCATAAAAGTTTGGGTGAGCTTTAATACTTTACTTTGGGCTCCTTGCTTGTAAGCTTTAACTTCATTGGTGAGCTCCACGAGTCTTTGGTATACATCATCATTTTATCTTTGAACTCAGCATCATTAGTAATAAAACTTTAGTACCTACACACAAACTTGACTAGCACAATTAATTGTTTGCTCGTCATCAAAATACACAAGGGGTGCCTCAATATCCAACATTCTTTTTCTTTTTGATGATGATAAACAATGATACATAAAATATGAAATTTACTAAATATAAATTCTTACTCTCCCTACATTAATGCATAGTGTTAAAAAATCTTTTAAACTATCCATGCATCTATGTTAGAATAAGCATATTCAAAACACACTTCATACATGTATCACAATGGTGTACCATAGTGCCATAGTGAATGTGTATGAGTTCAAGCTTGGACCATATGTCAAAACGTACTAACTACAATATTTTGTCTATCAATCTTAATTTTCTCTCTTTGGCATCATCAAAAACAGTGAAAGAAAATCATTTCAAGGAATACCAAGTACAACCAATTTTACATATCTTACATGAAGGAATTTATGTGTACAAAATTTTCATAATCATAACAACAAGGCATTACACAATTCTTTGATAGCCATAAAGAATGAAATATTCTCTTAATAAGGGTGACTCAATACCACATTTTAATTTTTTTGAGTCATATATGAATTTTTCCCTTAAGAAACAAATATCCAAAATCCATAGATTTAAAAAAAGAGTGTGATACCAAGTGTCATTGCATACAAGACATATGTCAAAAGAGTATGTGTTGAACAAATAGGCACGAATCATCAACATATAAGAAAAAAATTACTACATATGTCATCAATGATCCAGAAAGTGTTATAGATGTCATTTAGTGAAGTTAGATCATACACTAAATATGTTGCATAAGGTAAGGATGTGAACATATGAATCAAACATGAATTTTATGGCACATAAGGTATGAGATAAATTCAAGACATATGAGACATAATATCAAAAATCTTAGATTTCAAAATATCAATCACATAAGATTGTAATGCTAACATGCTGCCCAAATTGTGTCATAAGCCTAACACTATCTCTATATGTATCAATATATCACAATTGAGCTAAAAATATGAACATACTATCAACATTGATCAATATCCATATGAACACATTTTCAAGCATATTATCACAAAGAGACATATTCTCAAGGAAAGGATAATATGCATAAACATATATTGACAACTTAAGCATATCATATTCCAACATATTATCCATCACAAAATCTCATTTCAAATATGTTCTAACTCATGAGAATATCATCATAAGCACACATCAAAAAAGATTATATTCTAACGTAAGCAAAAGGAATATTGTTTGATACATCATAAAGACATTTTGCTTGAATATTAAAATCAACATACTTAATATCCAAACACAAACATGGATTGTTTAAATTACATAAACAACATTACAAACTAAATATTGTTCAAACAAAACATAGATCACCACCACTTAATCACTCAGGCAAGTATACATCCTTTTGAAGAAGGTTGTCCAAAGACTCTAGTATGAATTTTAAAAATCACCTTCTGAGTTTTATCAATCTTAAAATCTGTTATATCTTATCTTTGAGTTAGCTTGAGTTTCAATTGAACTAGCCTCTCCATAAGAGTGTTATCAAGAATAACAAATAATTCAAAAGGAATAGAAGAGTATGATGGAGCACTAGATGAACATTCATGATGAGGTTAAGGAAGAGGTTCAATCTTAAAATTCTCAGACTCATTAGAATTTTTCTCAATCACATAATGATTCAAAGGAATATACATCCTAAACAATGCGGCTTTATTGAAAGGTACTTGAGGTGAGACAACTAAAGTTTTAGTGACCAAGTCAATTCTATAATGTTTGAAAATATGAGTAAGAAAGTGGCCATGATGTAATAATGGTGCAAATGGTCGGGCCAAATTATCATATGTAGTTTGTGTTGGATATTGGACTCCCCGGATTTGGTTTTGGATGATGAACAAACATAAATATATTGTGAACTAACAATTTGTTAGCGCAGTTATGGAGATCGTCGCCAAATTCATATGAACATCCAAAGCGACGTCTCGAGACTTCTCAAAGCACGTGATCGTATGCCTAAAGATTTGTTGAAGCTTTTGGACCATTTTAGAAGTCATGAAGATTCGGATCGAAGCTTTCGAAGACGGTTCGTCAAGTTTTATTTATAGTCTTTTAGCTTCGTTCCGTAGAATGTTAAGCCTTGAGTAGGTCTTACGTTTTAATCTTCATAACGCTCCTATCTTAGACATAGGAACTTGTAAGAAGTCCATACTAACTTTCCCGAAGCATCGCGCTTCGATTCGCGACTTCTTGTGCATGTTAGTTGGTTCAAGAAGAAGAACCAACCGACTAGATGGTGATCTAGTCGGTCGGCAATCCTTCTTGGACCGACTAGTTTGCCTTCTCAAATCATAGCTCTTTACTGTTTACAGTTAGTCGGTCTACGTTGACTCACCGACCGACTAGTTTGTGAACTACTCGGTCAGTGATGCTTCTTTGACCGACTAGTTGAGCTTCTACTGTACATGCCTAGTTACTGTTTGTCGTTAGTCGGTCCATGTACATTTGGCGGCCGACTAGTTGATGAACTAGTCGGTCAACTTTTGTTCTTGGACCGACTAATTCTATTTGTTCTCAGACTTTGTGTTTTATCTCTTAGTCGGTCTAAGTTAACTCACCGACCGACTAGTTGTGAAACTAGTCGGTCGACAAGTGTGCTTTGACCGACTAGTTCCTTAAGTCTGAACTTCGACATATTCCCTGTTCACCACTTAGTCGGTTCATGTTGATTGACTGACCGACTAGTTGATGAACTAGTCGGTCGGTGGTTGTTTTTTGACCGACTAGTTTGGTTCAGAATAGAGCCGTTGGAGCTTTAATTGAAAAGTTTTTCTCTCTCTCTTTCCTCTAACCTATATATACTTGATGAGCTGCATTCATTGCACTCAAGGCTGATATTAAGACAAGTTTAGAGATCAAAGAGAAATCATTCCCTCTCATTCAAAGCTCTTTCATTCCAATCTTGAATCTCTTCTCACTCTTATTTCAAAAGAGAGATTCATTGATTGTGAGCCTTCCAAGCCAAGTGCTTGATCATAGGTCACCATCAACCTCATAGGTCTCTATTGCTGGTCATCTACTTGGAGCTAGGGTTTGGTGCCTCTTCATCTTCCCCAAAATCATCTTTGCCCTAAATCGTAAGTTTACTCAAGGCATAGGTATTTTGTGGTAAGAACTTTCATTTCAATTTACTTTGTTATTATAAGTGATTCACTCTCGGTTGTGAGAGTGTGTTTGTGATCCCGGTTTGTGGGAGTCACAATTTTCATTTGTATATGATTTGACTTGTGAAGGTTTTTCACAAGTATTTCATAGTGGAAATCTTGAGTTAGGGTTTCTAACTCAAGTATCCGGAAGTGTTCCGGGTGGTTGGGACGTAGGATCACCGGGAATAAGTCGGGGAGACTTGGGTGGATCCGAACCCAGTAATATCGTTTGTTTGCGATTGTTTATTTGTTGTCGATTATTTACTATTCCGCATTTCCGCATTAATTGGTAGAGTTTGCAAGGTAATTAGGAATTAGCCTCTTAATTATTTTAAAGTACTATTCACCCCCCTCGAGTACTTATGCAGTAGCTTAGCAGGGCATTACAGTTTGTGCCTTAGTTACTTTTATCTTGACAACTAGATCATAGACACATTTGGCTAAGCTCTCTGATAAGTTGACAAAGCTACCGGATTTTTGAATGATGTTATAGGATAGGATCCTAGGAAGTATCCTGGCCTTTGGCTGAAACTCACTTGTCATCATGCACGGCCTATATGGTTTGCCTTTAGTAAACATGTTGACATGAATATTTTCATCATTTATTGTTATCTCCCTAAGGCTAATTCCCTGACAAGGGATGCCTAATATGTTCAATATTTCCTTAGGTGATAATTTAACAGAAGCATTTTTGACTATATTATATAATTCAAAGGTTCCTAGGGTCATATTAGTATAAAACAAGTGCATAAATAATGGGTGTCATAGGCATGAATTTTGGGTTGGGAACAAGTATTCAAGAACTTGAAATTCAAAAATTTATTTACAAACATATCCTCCTAAGTCCATAAACCTCACAAATCTCTTATGGAGAATACTGAGTTATGAGTTCTTGAGGTAGGCTTCCTCTAGTTTGGGTTTGGTGAGTGTTGTGATGTGGAAGTTTGTTCCTTAGATGTCCTAGCTTTCTTATGCATCTTGAAAAAGTATGTGTGCTAGTGCAAGCTAGAAAAATTCCAAAATGATGCACAACTAGAATGATGCATAAAGATATGCAATCAAATAACTTCTAAACTAGAAAAGTTGAGATTTATTGTTGAGTATTGGACTTCTTCCTACTTGGTGTTAATGATGAGCAAACATAAATACTTGTGACTAATCCCCTATTTTATAGTTAATCCATTGCCTAAGCTTATTATGAAGATCTACTTGCAATGGATGACACTCAAAGATCATTGAAGGTAAATGAAATGGATTGAATGATCGTAGATGGTGATTGAAGATCCTAGAAGACTTCAAGCTCATGCGTTGGATAGAAGAGAGAGTTCGTCAAATGTAACTTTCCTATTTCTCTTCTAATATGTAGCTTAGAAGTAGAACTTTGTTGGAGCACACACACATCTTCATTTCTGTCTTAGGATGTCTTTATTTCAAGCTTCATTTGACTCCAATTCATTTCTAACTAGATTGTGCATGTCATGTCTATAATAGTCAACTGCTGAACGTTTTACAGTCGACTGTCTTAAAAACAGTCGACTGTGTTTTGTTCTACAGTCGCCTGTTATGCACAAACTTTTACAGTCTAGTTTTGGCTTCTCTATTTTATTTCTTCAGGTGACTTATGAATGATTCACAGGCGCCTGTTCAAGTGAGAGTCGACTGTGTTTCGTTAATCAGTCGCATGTCTGTCTTTTACCCAAATCCTAGTCTCTCTGTTTATTTAGGCCAGTCGACTAATGTTGAATTTATAGTCGACTGTCCATTGGATCAGTCGACTGTCAATGCTGCATCAGTCATCTGTCTGTGAGCCTAATTGTTGACTCAACTCTCTGGAAAATCTCAGGGGTTTGACAGTCGTCTGTATAAGGAATTACAGTCGCCTATTCTGATTAACAGTCGACTGTCTTCTCCTCATCAGTCGTCTGTCCTGTTATCCCAGATGTTTTCCAGAATTCTTTAACTTACCCAACTTACGACCAGTCGCCTGTAGTAGGATTTACAGTCGACTGTTGGTTCAACAGTCGACTGTCTACGCTTCATCAGTCGACTGCCCACATGGTAAGTTACCGTTATGAATTCTCACCTACCCTATCTGAATGTGCAGCAGTCGACTGTGGTTTCCTCAACAGTCGACTGTCGTGAGCACAGATTCTATCCGTTGAGAGTTTTCTCACGGATTCCAAAAGGGTTTTTGCTAATTCTGTTTTAAGGATTTGAGAAACCTATATAAGGAGCATCTACTGTTCCATTGAGAGGTGACCGAGTTACTCATTCTATTGCAAGATCATTCAAGCTTTCATTCTCAAGATCAAAGCTGTAACGGCCGTTACCTACTATACGTTTTACGGCTGTGCGTATAGCAATTTCAGGTATCTGATTGGTTTTGTTGCTTTGTATGTGAGTCGTGTTGTTGAGTCGATAGGTCCGTAGAACATTGGTTGCATCCTTAGCAAGCCAACCCCCGACGTGTGCCCAACTTGGAATTACTGTCGCCTTTGGACCCCGTATCCTTTATACGCTTTACGTGCACGTAGTCTTGTTCGTGCACGTATTTATTTTAGGCTTTATCTGTATCCGAATCCTATAGTGTGATATGCCGTTGTGACCCTCTCGAAGTATATAAAATCGTGGAAATAATTTGGAGCCTTATTTCACGCAGCCTCCATCGCAGCCTCCCACCTTCGACAACCGCTCATCGCCGGCCGTGCACCACCGGAGAAACACCCCTACAGCCTGCAAAACTCCACGCAAGGTCGGAATCTCCTCATCCACGCTGGCATAAGCTCGAAACCCCAAGAAACTACCGACTTCTCCACCCCTTCATCTAGTTACGGCCTCCACCAGAGCATCCTCCCTCTATCCGTCGGAAAACACAACTCCAGCCACCGTGCGGCAGCCCACCCGCCATCACTTGCCATCGGCGCTCCATGAACTCCCCCTCGCTCTCCTTTGGCTGGAATCAACAATAAGCCGGCCCCTCTCTACAAGCACAGTAAGAGGTATTAGAGAGAGTAAGTTTTCTTGTTCATTATTTACTTTCATATGCTTTTTGTACCTGTAGGTTGGGGATGTAACAATGTTTGGAATATTAAGTTTTGGTTAGTTAGGTGGATGTCAGTTAGTATATATGTGATAGTACGGATGATCACATAGGCCTTATCTCTTATTATATCATGTATGTTATTATATCTGATAATAGGCTGTCATATCATAATGAAGTTGTATTATTTAGGTTATAACTATGAGTAGGTTTTAAATCTGTTATAGAAATATTATAAAGAAATCAGAGTATCAATAAACAGTGTATTAAAATAGAGTATTTAGATTTAATTTTACTTTATCAGCTTGCAACCTTTAACTTTATATCGCAAATCCATGTCGCAGATACTATACGTTTTATTCGCGACCCGTTACCTTCCCAAGCCGACGTCGTTACCTTCCCGAGCTGACGCCGTTACCTTACACACTACCGAAATCCAACCCCTGGTGTCGCTACCCGACGCCAGTATAGCTCTCGGGTCGTGTTGAGGTAACGTTTTGCACCCGTAGGACCCCCAACCACATCCTGTTAATCAAGACTAAAAATTGATGTTTTTAAATGTTTTAGACCACTAATCAAGATTAATAATATGGGACTGTAGGTTGGTGTACTCGTGCTCGTACGTTATTTGTGACTTTTGGACTTATTGGACGGTGCTTTTCAGACGTCCGGTTGCAGGCAAGTGAAACTTGATCGTTGCTTGTTTAGGTCATGTTTTAGGCCATTTTTGTACCGTAGCGTAAAAGAGACAAGGCAGTGAAATGATAGCTGCCTAGACGCCTATTTGATCTAGTTTGACAACGAAACTAGATCCGTCACCTCACTTGATATAGCTTGACAACGAAGCTAGATCCAACCCCTTTTACTTGTTTTGTTCATGCTGCCATGTCATCCATGCATTTGTAACTGCCATGTGTAAATTACTTATCTGTACGCATTTAAATTACAGCTTGCCATGCCATGCCATCCATGTCTGATTGTTGCATTCGTAGCACACGCTATTATACTTGTACTTGCTTGTTCAGGCTAGGCACCTGCGTTGCAGGCACAACCCTATGCCAAATACACTTCCTGGCTTGTGATCCAGAAGTGGGCCAATAGTGTTGGTAAAAAGCCAATGCCCGATACACGTGGAGGGGTAGGGTTGAGCGACCACTCAGCGTAGAAGTGCGTCCGTACAGCCACTTCAGCTGTAAGGCGTGAACTCTGTGCACGACATGAAAATGTGAGTTGTGATTGTTGTAGTTTGCTACTCTTGCCATGCCATGCTAGTTGTCCTCTTGTACTTGTTGTTGTACTTTACTTTACCTGTTGCAATCATACTTTAACTACCATGTCATTGCATCATGCTAGAACTGCTAGGTTGCTTTGCTTTACTTTCAATTTCCTTGCACAAGTCTCTTGTAGACTTGCTGACATGTGCTCCTTGCTCTTTTGGGTGTCACATGTTAGACCCTAAGCCAGAGACTGTTGCTGAGGACGTGGTGTTTGCTGACGCCGAGCCTGAGCCCATGTTTGTCAAGGAGGAGTTTGTGGACACAAGTGACCAGTCTTAGTGATCTTGCTGAGCTTTCCTTTTGTTTTAGGATTGCTGTTAGTTGTCGGTGCGTGACACCTTTACTTTATACGTTGTACTTTTGTTGGCCATGTTTGGGCCTTAGACTCTTTTCTTTTCAGCCTGGTGGCTTTTCTGTGATGTTGGATCTTATTTTATGGATATTCTGATATTGCTTTTGTCTCGTTATCTTTGTTTCATATCGCATTTGCAAGGACCTGCCATTTGAAGTTTTATTGACGCTTATCAGGCTTGTAGCTTCGCAGCTTCAAGTCTGTGCAGACCTACTCACGCCTCGCCTCCATTTTTTTGGGAAGCGGGTCGTGACAGGTTTTATTGGTTGCCCATGCAGGTCCGTCTTGCAACTGTGAATTATCAGAACAACGATAATAACTATGGAATGTCCATTAAATAATTTGCAACATCCGAGTCATAAGCCTTAAGCCTAGTTCTAATCGTTTTTTCTATGCCATTAGGTGGTAAGAAGACTTAGTTAGACGTCTGTGCTTGCTAGTTAGAGGTCCCTGATTGTTAGTTAGACTCCATGTTAGGAATTGATTTAATCATCTTAGGAGTTACCTTAGTGGTTCTTGCCTAACTCTGACCATATTAGACTTCTAGAATTTCTTTAGTCGTTCGCTTGGGTTCATCGATTTCGGGCCAAGCTGAACGCATTTCATTACAGTCTTGTTCCTTAGGAAGTTGTAGCGCCAAATTTCTTAATCTTTAGTTGGTCGACCGTAGGAGTTTCCTCGTAGATTCTCCTGGGTCATATCCTAGGTGTATTTTGTATAAGACCACGCGATCTTATTGTTGCCCTCGTTTCACGTGATCGCTTCATGGCAATTATCGTTAATCTTTCGAATTTTCTCCGTTGCAAATCTTGAATCCTTCAAAGTCAATTTCGATTTTTTCCTTATTAAAAATTTTCGCTCAGTTTAATGGTTGTTTTAAAACCCTCTTCTTATATATTTAAATTCCTCACTTTTCGATTGAGTCAAATTCCTTGTAGATTTTGAAGTCTATTGGTTGTAATTTTAATTACTATCTCGTAACTATTTTCTAATCTATATTTTCGCATTTCGGTTTAAAAACTCTATTACTATTTAGAAAATTCGATATACCATCTTTTCTAAACTATGAGATTCATTTTAACCGCTTAACATACATACTTTAAAATATTTTTCCAAGCTAAATAGAACTTCAATTATTTCTTTTATATGTCAGTTCTAAGTTCGTTGTACTCGTATCTTCCAATCTTTCCTTCGTCACGCTTTGGCTTTGGTTTCTTTTCTATTGTTTAGCCATTAGTGCTTGTCGCTGCCTGTGTCAACCTTAGTATAGCTTGGTGGGCCTATTAGTGTAAGTTGCTATGTCGTGGAGGTGCATGCATATAGGTGGAGTGTGTGGACCCGTATGAGCGTGCTACCCTTAGGGTATTAATAATTGACTCTTGTATTATGTATGAATAATCAGTGTTATTCGTGATATATGTGTGAAGTTGTATATATGGTAGTGTTATTATATATGTGCGGATAGCTATACCACTTTAGGGATGTTTGTATAGATATTGGAAATTGTATTGGGGCATATACTAGTAGTGTAAGTAGCTTGAAGATACTTGTAGATGCTTGGTACGTAATATATTAGTAAGTCGTGAGAATGTTAGGTGTACTTATAGTTAAGTGAGTAGGCCTATTATATGACCTATATGTTAGTACGTGTGAGTATGTGCTCGTACGTAGATATGTATTGTGCTTAGACGTAAGTAGTTATGTATTTGCTGCAGGGGTATATATGTGATATACGTATGGTAGTAGGATTATAATTTTTATTGGTATTGCTTTTACGGGATTTTGTGTGCGTGTATACCATGAGGTATACACGACTATTGCATATCTTAACTATGTATGAAGTAGATATGTTAGTATACTAATTATAGGTAGAAGGGTATGGTGTGAATATATATGTTACATGTGTGTGGCTATACGATGGACACATGTATTAGGGAGTGTATTATAATTATATGTGTGCTGATGTCCGTAATATTATTATGGTATATAAAGTGACTGAACTATGTGGTGTTACCTGGCTCGATGTTAAGTGTGATTGACATTATAATTTGTATATGATTATATTGGTAGATGTGTGTATACCTTGGAGTGGTATTGGTATATGTATAATTACCATGTTATGTATATAGAGTATTCTGATATGTGTTTTGAGTCTCACTCAAGCTCGAGTGGGTATACTCTAAGTATATTGTTACATATGTCTGTGGTTGTGTGTAGTACCATGAATATAGTGATGGATGATGTATGTATAGTGATAGTATTGTTTGTGCCTGGTTGTGTTACGCACATGATTGTGGGTCACTATACCAGTATATAGTTATAGGTGTTGGCCTTGTGGTATAGTTATTTTGTCACCCCCTGCTTCCCATTATACTTGGGAGCGAGGACGCGAACGGGCCCACTTGGGCTGGAGCGATGAAGCCCCAACCCAATAAGCGTCTGTGTATGACTACTTGACAGGTTCTTGCTTGCGAACAATCGAACAACAGAATGATGTCATCATTATACTTTAACTTTTCCAGATTACATGTACACAAAGAATTAAGGCCTAGCATGGCCATTACAACAGTTACATGGAATTTTAAATACACCTGAACGATATACACCAAGTATTAAATTTAAGCAAAGTTGCGATGAGTATGCCGTCTTCCGCAGTGGGTCTTGTGCTCCTGGTATTCCTGGTCACCCTCTTCCGTCTCCAAGTGAACTCCTCTGTGAACTCTGCTCAAAACCTAACGTAAATTTCACAGATAAGGAAATATACGTCAGCGAGGGTCGCTCGACAAGATTTAAAACGTTAGTAATAAAATGACCCTCGGCAAGATAATAATATGGTTTACAAAATATGATGCCAACAAGATGGTACATAGCAGCATACGGAAACATGTGAGCATAACGACGTGTAGTGTGCAAAGCAGTGAGTATGAGTAGTGTAGTGTGAAAGCAACGAGCATGAGTAGTGTGTACAGCAATGAATATAGCAAGTGGGGTGTATACAGCAATAATCGTGGCAAGTGTAGTGTGTACAGCAATAATCGTGGCTAGTGTAGTGTGTACAGTAATAATCGTGGCAAGTGTAGTGTGTACAGCAATAATCGTGGCAAGTGTAGTGGGTACAGTAATAATCGTGATAATTGTAGTGTGTACAGCAATAATCGTGACAATAAGTTTAACACGTTACACCATAGCATCAGCAGAGTAAAAAGAGTGCAACAATCAATCTCTTAACTAGTGAAAAGCCCAGTGTCTGAGGGGGAGGTGATCAGCATTACACCCAAGTCAACGGGAGCTACCCGTGACTCTCTACTCACCGACCCGGCCAGGTGTCGGTCAAGTTCACCGATAGAGTGTAATCCAGCTTTCCAGCCTCTACTACACTAGACTACCCCACCCAAAGTGTCCATAAGTCAATCCGTAGTTCAATGTTTGCTGTATGGCAAACATTCCGTAAATGACCCGCGGACCCAATATCCATAATGCCCGAAGGCCCAATAATCTGTAATTGCCCGAAGGCCCAATAGTCCGTAGTTTGCCCCAAGGGCACAGTAACACATTTCATTAGAGACATTCATTCCACAAGTAGTGGCACATCAAGCGAGAAGAAGATTTTCCATACATAGTTAAAATGAAAACATCACTTTGAAAGTAAAAACAAAACATACATCATTAGGATTATTCTGTCATTTCAAGAGTTATTAGGCAACTTACTTTTGAAAAGCGATCGTGTTGTACTTTAAAATTGGCATGCGATAAAAATACTTGCGCCTTTGAAAAAGTTGTAGAAAACAATATTCTTACAGGTGGTAAATACTTGCCTGGAGCGATTTGGGTGCACACGTGTTCGCGGTGAGGGGCGCGGAATAATCAGCGTTAACGGATTATGCAATATTAAGCTAACAGTGTTAAACTATCAAAAAAATATTATAGTGTAACGTATATTTACTGCTAATATATCTACGTATATATATAAGACTTACTGCTTAATACATGTACTTACTGTTCGTGCATAAGGGCATACGCTGATCTTGCATATATAACCAAATGCTATAAAAAGAATCATATGAAGTATGTAAACCTAATGCTATGTAACCATATATAGATGATTAATTATCACACATATACACTAAACAGTAATATCAATATCAATATGACTGAAACTTACGCACACATATTACATACGTCACTACACACTAACATTTTTTAAATATAAACATATACATATATTTTAAACATTCACTATTGTTTATAATACACAGTTCTTAGGGCAACTTACCAATGACGTTAGCATCCCTGATCGCATGCATGCGTGGGGGAGATCGACGCGGAGGTCGACGAAGGAGAGAGGAGGTGCAGTGGGCCGGGAAATTCGGAAGCGGAGGGGACGCTGGCGATGGGGGAGGCGAAGTCGAAGAGGCGGCGCCTCGGGGTGGCGAGCTGAGGCTGACGACGGCGTCCGTGCAGGGTTCGGCGTCGTGCAGATGAGGGAGGAGGAGATGCGACGAGTGCTCGTCGGAGCAAGGAGGAGGGCGAACGGCGTACGTGGGCGGAGGATGAGTGGCGGAGATCGGGGCGGCCTGGGTGGCAGTCCGAGCGTCGGAGGGGAGATGATGTTGAGGGGCTGCCCGGCGGGCGGTGTAGGCGGCCTGGGGAGAGTCGGTGGAGGCTGCGTCGAGGGGAGGGGGACGTCGGGAGAGGCGGTTCAGGCGAGGAGGCGGGGTCACGGGGTGGCCTGGGTGAGTTGGCGATGCCGCTGGTGGGCTATCGGGTTCGACAGGCGGAAGTCGGAGCGGTTGGAGATGGGGAGGCCGCGGCGTCGCGTGGGAAGAAGAGGAGTTGAGGGCGAAGTCGTGGTGCGATCGCCGGAGGAATGCGGTTCGAAGATGAGCACCGGGAGAGAAACTGAAAAAGTTTTGTAAATACTGTGGGCGGCTGTGTTGAGGGGATAATGAAAAGACCTAGGTTTCTTATATACAAAATAGTAGGGTTTTAAAAAGTTGAAGGCTGTGTGATGATGCAGGCTCACGTGAATGAAGGAAGCCTAGGGGGTTTTTTTAATTATATGTGTTTCTTATTTTAAAAACTTTATGTGTGTGGGGTTTAGTGATGAGCAGTACGTGAGTATGGGTTCAAATGTTTTTCTTTCTCTCTTTTTTTGTCTTTTGATTAACCTCTCTTTCATTCTGTTGAGTGTGTGCGTGAGTGTTGGGTGCGGCCATGGGTGAACGAAACATGAGCTAGTGTAGATTAGGAAAGGATTTGAATTCTTATTAAAAAGGTATTTAAAATTATCATTAATAGGATTAGCATTTAAAGGGTTAAGCCATATTAGGAAGGTCAAATAAAACAAATTGATTGTGTTATAAAGGGGTTATTAGGGCTAATCAAGTCTATTAAAAGGGTTCTAACATGGAAAGTATTTTAAACATTTAAAAAGTTTTAAATTCAAATTTGAATTTTGAAAATGAAAATTAAAAACTGATTTTAAGAAAAGGCATTTAAAAATATTTGTAATAAAGGGTTATAATAATAGGAAAGCTTTTGAAAGAAATTTAATAGGTTTAATTAGGATTTAAATTTGGGACATAATTCAAAATAGTTAGCATTTAAAAGAATTTTAAATTTTGAAATTCGAATTCGAAAATAAAATTTTGAAATGAGCACTAAAGAAATTGTTTTAAGGTTAATAATAAAAACAATGTTAAAGTTAATAATAAAATAACTAATATGTATAAGGCTAGCAGCTGATACGGGTACAGGTCAGATACGTCCAACTACGGATACAGGGAAAAATACACGAGAGAAAACAGAGAACGTAACGATGAAAACTGGTCGTTACATCCTACCCACCTTATAAAAATTCCGTCCTCGGAATTTCCTAAGTTAGGTAAGATCAAGTAAAAGCCTAGTAGACGAAGGGTCAGGGTATCATGGAAGGAAGAGACATACCTGACGTCCCTGCTGGACCAGATGGTGCTGAACCTCCAGCATTTTCCTCATAATTGCAAGCATCTGGCGGATGTCGTCCCCTCCGCCTCCAGCAGCTACGGATCCTTGTCGAGTGTTACGTCTTCCTGCCATGCTGCAAACAAAGTAAACATTTGCGTACAAGATTTATCCAGACAGTCTAGTTAATAATGACATCCATATTGTTCCGAGTATTTCACAAAAAGCAAGACCTGCATGGGCCACCACTAAAACTTGTCACGCCCTGCTTCCCATTATACTTGGGAGCGAGGACGCGAACGGGCCCGCTTGGGCTCGAGAGGTGAAGCCCCAACCCAATAAGCGTCTGTGTATGACTACTTGACAGGTTCTTGCTTGCGAACAATCGAAACAACAGAATGATGTCATCATTATACTTTAACTTTTCCAGATTACATGTACACAAAGAATTAAGGCCTAGCAAGGCCATTACAACAGTTACATGGAATTTTAAATACACCTGAACGAAATACAACCAGTATTAAATTTAAGCAAAGCTGCGATGAGTATGCCGTATTCCGCAGTGGGTCTTGTGCTCTTGGTATTCCTGGTCACCCTCTTCAGTCTCCAAGTGAGCTCCTCTGTAAACTCTGCTCAAAACCTAACATATATTTCACAGATAAGGAAATATACGTCAACGAGGGTCGCTCGGTAAGATTTAAAACGTTAATAATAAAATGACCCTCGGCAAGATAATAATATGGTTTACAAAATATGATGCCAACAAGATGGTACATAGCAGCATAAGGAAACATGTGAGCATAACGACGTGTAGTGTGCAAAGCAGTGAGCATGAGTAGTGTAGTGTGCAAGCAACGAGCATGAGTAGTGTGTACAGCAATGAGTATAGCAAGTGGGGTGTATACAACAATAATCGTGGCAAGTGTAGTGTGTACAGTAATAATCGTGGCAAGTGTAGTGTGTACAGCAATAATCGTGGCAAGTGTAGTGGGTACAGTAATAATCGTGATAATTGTAGTGTGTACAGCAATAATCGTGACAATAAGTTTAACACGTTACACCATAGCATCAGCAGAGTAAAAAGAGTGCAACAATCAATCTCTTAACTAATGACAAGCCCAGTGTCTGAGGGGGAGGTGACCAGCATTACACCCAAGTCAACGGGAGCTACCCGTGACTCTCTACTCACCGACCCGGCCAGGTGTCGGTCAAGTTCACCGATAGAGTATAATCCAGCTTTCCAGCCTCTACTACACTAGACTACCCCACCCAAAGTGTCCATAAGTCAATCCGTAGTTCAATGTTTGCTGTATGGCAAACATTCCGTAAATGCCCCGCGGACCCAATATCCATAATGCCCGAAGGCCCAATAATCCGTAATTGCCCGAAGGCCCAATAGTCCGTAGTTTTCCCCAAGGGCACTGTAACACATTTCATTAGAGACATTCATTCCACAAGTAGTGGCACATCAAGCGAGAAGAATATTTTCCATACATAGTAAAAATGAAAACATCACTTTGAAAGTAAAAACAAACCATACATCACTAGGATTATTCTGTCATTTCAAGAGTTATTAGGCAACTTACTTTTGAAAAGCAATTGTGTTGTACTTTAAAATTGGCATGCGATAAAAATACTTGCGCCATTGAAAAAGTTGTAGAAAATAATATTCGTATAGGTGGTAAATACTTGCCTGGAGCGATTTTGGTGCACACGTGTTCGCGGTGAGGGGCACGGAATAATCTGCGTTAACGGATTATGCAATATTTAGTTAACATTGTTAAACTATCAAAAAAATATTAAAGTGTAACATATATTTACTGCTAATATATCTACGTATATATATATAAGACTTACTGCTTAATACATGTACTTACTGTTCGTGCATAAGGGCATACGCTGATCTTGCATATATAACCAAATGCTATAAAAAGAATCATATGAAGTATGTAAACCTAATGCTATGTAACCATATATATATGATTAATTATCACACATATACACTAAACAGTAATATCAATATCAATATGACTGAAACTTACGCACATATATTACATACGTCACTACACACCAACATTTTTTAAATATAAACATATACATATATTTTAAACATTCACTAATGTTTATAATACACAGTTCTTAGGGCAACTTACCAATGACGTTGGCATCCCTGATCGCATGCATGCGTGGGGGAGATCGACACGGAGGTCGACGAAGGAGAGAGGAGGTGGAGTGGGCCGGCCAGTTCGGAAGCAGAGGAGACGCTGGCGATGGGGGAGGCGAAGTCGAAGCGGCGGCGCCTCAGGCTGGCGAGCTGAGGCTGACGGCGGCGTCCGTGCGGGGTTCGGCGTCGTGTAGATGAGGGAGGAGGAGATGCAGCGAGTGCTCGTCGGAGCAAGGAGGATGGCGAACGGCGTAGGGGGCGGAGGATGAGTGGCGGAGATCGGGGCGGCCTAGGCGGCGGTCCGAGCGCTGGAGGGGAGATGATGTTGAGGGGCTGCCCGGCGGGCGGTGTAGGCGGCCTGGGGAGAGTCGGTGGAGGCTGCGTCGAGGGGAGGGGGACGTCGGGAGAGGCGGTTCAGGCGAGGAGGCGGGGTCACGGGGTGGCCTGGGTGAGTTGGCGATGCCGCTGGCGGGCTATCGGGTTCGACAGGCGGAAGTCGGTGCGGCTGGAGATGGGGAGGCCGCGGCGTCGCGTGGGAATAAGAGGAGTTGAGGGCGAAGTCGTGGTGCGATCGTCGGAGGAATGCAGTTCGAAGATGAGCGCCGGGAGAGAAACTGAAAAAGTTTTGTAAATACTGTTGGTGGCTGTGTTGAGGGGATAATGAAAAGACCTAGGTTTCTTATATACAAAATAGTAGGGTTTTAAAAAGTTGAAGGCTGTGTGATGATGCAGGCTCACGTGAATGAAGGAAGCCTAGGCGTTTTTTAATTATATGTGTTTCTTATTATAAAAACTTTATGTGTGTGGGGTTTAGTGATGAGCGGTACGTGAGTATGGGTTCAAATGTTTTTCTTTCTCTCTTTTTTTGTCTTTTGATTAACCTCTCTTTCATTCTGTTGAGTGTGTGCGTGAGTGTTGGGTGCGGCCATGGGTGAACGAAACATGAGCTAGTGTAGATTAGGAAAGGATTTGAATTCTTATTAAAAAGGTATTTAAAATTATCATTAATAGGATTAGCATTTAAAGGGTTAAGCCATATTAGGAAGGTCAAATAAAACAAATTGATTGTGTTATAAAGGGGTTATTAGGGCTAATCAAGTCTATTAAAAGGGTTCTAACATGGAAAGTATTTTAAACATTTAAAAAGTTTTAAATTCAAATTTGAATTTTGAAAATGAAAATTAAAAACTGATTTTAAGAAAAGGCATTTAAAAATATTTGTAATAAAGGGTTATAATAATAGGAAAGCTTTTGAAAGGAATTTAATAGGTTTAATTAGGATTTAAATTTGGGACATAATTCAAAATAGTTTGCATTTAAAAGAATTTTAAATTTTGAAATTCGAATTCGAACATACAATTTTGAAATGAGCACTAAAGAAATTGTTTTAAGGTTAATAATAAAAACAATGTTAAAGTTAATAATAAAATAACTAATACGTATAAGGCTAGCAGCTGATACGGGTACGGGTCATATTTACTAAGGACTTGTCTGTGTGAACGTATGTATGCTAGCTAAACTAGGTGTGCAGATGTGCTAAGTATTTGGTGGCATGAATGGTATATATGAATGAAATGTTAGCGTGTGTGGGTGTGCATCATACACGGGTAAGTATGTGCTTAGTTATAGGTATTGATGACTATGGTATGTGTGGCGTGTCGTGAATATAGTTATAGGACTGTATGCGATGTGAATATATGGTGAAATATTTGCATGCATTTGAATGACTATATAATTGTGAAATTATAGTAGTGGTGAATGTATATTAGATATAGTAAAACTTAATTTAATAATGGTATAGTGTGACTACATGTGTTGAGGTGTTTGGTATCGGATGAATATTAGGGAGTAGTATACCCATGTTTGTTTTGTGCATAGGTAGCTATCTATACGTAGAGCAATGATTGTATTTGTTAGTGTGAGACTATTCTTATGTGAGTATCTGAACTATTGTTTCGTGCTAGTTAAGTAGTAGTTATACAAGGGATGTATGCCTATGTATATGATTGAAATATGTGTATGAATTGGACTGGCAATGATAGTTATATGAGTATAATGTGCGTGAAAATATACATGTTGGTAGTGTTACTGCTTGACTACCTAGTGCATATATAAGCACTTGTAGTGACTATATTTG
This sequence comes from Scilla litardierei, assembly GCA_030789695.1. Lineage (NCBI taxonomy): Eukaryota > Viridiplantae > Streptophyta > Magnoliopsida > Asparagales > Asparagaceae > Scilla > Scilla litardierei. The sequence continues at coordinate 31,659,991 of CM061130.1, forward strand.
GTTTGAATTATAATGTGATATGATTTGGGGTAGTTATTAGAGCGACTAAATATGTTAGAAAGTCTGAGGACAGACTTTGTTCTAAGGTGGGTAGGATGTAACGGCCGGTACCTAATATACTTTTTACCGATGTGCGTATAGCAATTTTGGGTATCTGATTGGTTTTGTTGCTTTGTATGTGAGTCGTGTTGTTGAGTTGATAGGGCCATAGCACATTGGTTGCATCCTTAGCAATCCAACCCCCGACGTGTGCCCAACTTGGAATTACTGTCGCATTTGGACCCCGTATCATTTATACGCTTTACGTGCACGTAGTCTTGTTCGTGCACATATTTATTTTAGGCTTTGTCTGTATCCGAATCCTATAGTGTGATATGTCGTTGTGACCCTCTCGAAGAATATTAAATTGTGGAATTAATTTGGAGCGTCATTTCACGGGTCGTTCTCCCACGATTTGACTTTGTTTGATGAGACGTCGTGATTTCACTTTTGTCATGAGGCCTTTTTATTTTTAGTTTCGTTTCTTGTCATCGGAATTGTGATCCGTCTTCTCGGTCTTGTTTCTCTCGTCGACACGGTCACCCCAGTATTTATCTTACGATTTTCAAGCCCTGTTTGTCTCACTTTCGCTTTTTCACCAGTTTAATTATTAATTAGCCCTAATTTTAATAATTATATCCCTCTAATTATTTCATTATAACTTAAATCTTCCCCTAATTTTGAATTAGCCTTTTATCCCCTCATGGGCCGCACACCAGCATAAGAGAGGGAGAGAGAGAGCATTGGTTGTTTATAATAACAATTCTTAATCAAAAAATCAAACCCTGTTGGATGATAATGAACTCAAGAGAGAGAGAGAGAGAATTTCATTGCTAAGAATGAGTCAACATGACTAAGAGCCATGGTGCTCTATTTATATATCTCTTAGTGGGGAGGCCAAAAGCCTCTAGGAGACCAAGGGTCCCCATTACTCTAAGTAATGGGGGCCTAATGAATGGGTAATGAAGGAGGGGAGGCCAAAGGCCTCCCTCATTCATAACACTCCCCCTTACACATTCATCACTTCGGTCTCAGCTACTGAGGCAAGGGGTGGATACTTCTGGATCCAGAGTAAGTGTGTTTGCCTCGTTAAAACCTTAGCTGTGGAAAACCCAGTGGGAAAACCCAACAGCTTAAGGAAAAAGAGTGCAACCCATATGTTACTCCCCCTGATCCGTACAAGCTTCAGGCTTGCAGGTCTTTCAACTGTCGCATACCAATGTTCTTTACAAGCTTTACAAAAGTACATTTAGGCAATGCCTTAGTAAAAAGATCAGCTAAGTTGTTGCATGACTGGATCTGTCGAACTTCAATCTGCTTGTCGTTCTTCTGCTCGTGCGTCCAGAAAAACTTGGGAGAAATGTGTTTTGTCCTGTCGCCTTTGATGTAGCCCTTCTGAAGCTGAGCAATGCATGCGGCGTTGTCTTCGAATAGGGCAGTAGGCTCCAGATCACCGGTCTTCAGGCCAGTGGATTGGAGGATGTGTTGGATGACGGAGCGTAGCCAAAAACATTCTCTGCTCGCCTCATGGATCGCGATGAGCTCTGCATGGTTGGAAGATGTAGCAGTAGTGGTTTGTTTTACCGATCTCCAAGAGATAGCAGTACCTCCGTAGGTAAATACAAAACCTGTTTGAGATTTTGCCGTGTGCGGATCAGAGAGATAACCTGCATCAGCATAACCAAACAATTTGGGGGAGGCACCTCTCTGGTAGTAAAGTCCAAGATCAATGGAACCCTGAAGGTATCGCAGAAGATGCTTTACTCCGTTCCAGTGGCGCTTTGTGGGCGCAGCACTGTGTCTGGCTAGTAGATTAACTGTAAACGCTATGTCGGGACGCGTACAGTTAGCCAGATATAGAAGTGCTCCAATGGCACTGAGGTAGGGTACTTCAGGACCCAGTATCTCCTCCCCCTCTTCCAGTGGCCGGAAGGGGTCCTTATGTACATCTAGTGATCTTACGACCATAGGAGTACCTAAAGGATGACATTTATCCATATGAAACTTGCGTAGAAGTTTCTTTGTATAATTAGATTGGTGTAATAGGATTCCACCTCTTAGGTGTTCTATCTGTAAGCCAAGACAATACTTTGTTTTGCCTAGGTCTTTCATTTCAAAAGTATGTTTAAGGCTTTCAGATATCTCTTTGATCTCTGCAGGAGATCCTATGAGATTTAAGTCATCTACATATACAGCTATGATGACAAATCCTGTTCCCGTTCTTTTGATAAAGATACACGGGCAGACTTCGTTATTCGTGAATCCTTGCTGTGCAAGAAAATCACTTAGTCTGTTATACCACATCTTGCCCGATTGTTTTAGACCATATAATGATCTATGTAGCCTTACAGAGAATACGTCCCGAGGTATCTCTTTCATCTCTGGGGGTAGATTAAACCCATCAGGAAGTCTCATATAGATATTTTTATCTATATCGCCATATAGATATGCAGTCACAACGTCCATGAGCTGCATTTCTAGGCTTTCCAGAGAAGTTAGGCTGATTAAAAATCGGAAGGTGATCGAATCCATGACCGGGGAATACGTATCTTCGTAATCAATCCCCGGTCTTTGGGAAAATCCCTGGGCTACAAGGCGTGCCTTATAGCGAACGATCACATTATTTTCATCTCTTTTTCTTATGAAAACCCACTTATATCCCACAGGTTTTACACCTACTGGTGTTTGGACTACTGGTCCAAAGACTTTGCGTTTCAAGAGTGAGTCCAGCTCTACTCTTATTGCCTCGTCCCACTTTGGCCAATCATCTCTGCGTTTACATTCTGCTAGAGATCGTGGTTCGACGTCATCGTCATATTCAGTGACGTGAACGGCAATATCGAACGCAAAATCGTCGTCGACGACTATGCTATTTCTGTCCAGTACTTCTCCAGTACGTACAAAATTTAATGATGTTTCTCCTATTGTTTCATCTGCTGGGGAAATCAGGAGGGGAGAAGTAGCTGGTCTGAGCTCAGCATCCTGTGGAGGGATAATCTTAGTATTGCCAGGAGTCTTCCTCTTTCGAGGAACTTTATCTTTTGAACCTGGTGGGCGTCCTCTTTTCATTTGAGGTACAACCAATTCTGCTGCCGGTGGGCTGCATCCATCTATGGGGATGTCAATCCTAGCTGGCGTATTGGCAGCAGGGACGTGTGAACGGACAATCTTCTGGTTGTCCGTGAATTTATCCGGTAAAAGATGTACTGTATTCTGGATGTGAAGGATCTTCAGGATCTCATCTTCACACAGATTAGTACGCGGATCATATAGGGACAAAGACTTCTGGTCCCAACTAATGGTCTCAGAAGCTTCTGGCTTCTTAGACTGTGTGCCCAGTTTAGGAAAAATTTTCTCATTAAATTCACAGTCAGCAAAACGTGCCTTGAATGCGTCACCCGTCAGGGGTTCAAGGTATCTTATAATAGAGGGCGAATCAAACCCAATATATATACCTAGACGACGCTGAGGACCCATTTTGGTCCTCTGAGGTGGTGCTATTGGGACATATACCGCACAACCAAACACTCTCAAATGAGAGATATCCGGAGGTGCGCCATATGCTAGTTGCATCGGGGATAAAGTATGACCTCCAGAGGGTCTTATCCTAATAAGTGATGCGGCATGTAAAATAGCATGCCCCCAAGCATCCACAGGCAACTGGGATTGCATAAGCAATGGACGTGCAATCCATTGGAGTCTCTTTATAAGGGACTCAGCTAATCCGTTTTGGGTGTGAACATGTGCTACAGGATGTTCAACTTCAATACCTGTTGCCCGGCAATAGTCTTCGAAGACTTGTGAAGTAAATTCTCCCGCATTATCAAGACGTAGTTTCTTGATTTGGTTATCGGGGAAATGAGCACGCAACCTTATTATTTGTGCTAATAGCTTTGGAAAAGCTAGGTTGCGGGTGGACAAGAGGCACACATAAGACCATTTGGTTGATGCATCAATCAGTACCATGAAGTACCGAAATGGGCCACTTGAGGGGTGAATAGGCCCGCAAATGTCACCATGAATTCTCTCAAGGAAACCAGGAGACTCTAATCCCACTTTCAGGAGGGATGGTCTCGTTATAAGTTTTCCCTTGAAACAAGGGAGACATGGAAATTCACCCTTTTGAAGAATCTTCAGGTTCTTCAATTTGTGTCCACCGGATTCAGAGATGATGCGTCGCATCATTGCTGTTCCAGGGTGACCAAGTCTATTGTGCCAGAGTTCGAACTCTGGCAAGGATTGGCACGTCTGGTGCTCAGTCATATTGGCTTCTATTGGTTGAATGTATGTTTGGTAGAGACCCGACGGGAGTCCCTTGAATCGTTCGCAGATGATCTTCCGGTCATCTTTCTGACGAGTTACATACAGATATTCAACCGTATTTTCATCTCTGGTTTCTAAGTGATATCCGTTTAAACGGAAATCTTTGAAACTTACGAGATTCCTATTTGATTTAGGAGAGAATAATGCATTTTTTATTTGAAGTCTTGTGTTATTTGGGAGCAATATAATTGCTTCACCAGATCCTTCGATTATTTGGGACAGTCCTGAAATTGTAATAACAGGACCGTCATATTTATTTACGCTATTAAAATAGCAATGATCGCGAAGGATTGTGTGCGTTGAGGCACTGTCCACTAGGCACTCAGCCATCATCTATATAAGCAAAAACGAAATTTTATTTGAGCGAAAATGTAAACATTCGAAAATAAAAGTTCGTACTTAAGCAAATAAAGATGAAGATACATTGAATTCTAAAAGCATAGATAAAAGATGATGCTCAATCGAGAAGATCGTCGTTTTCGAAGTCTTTTGCAGTAAACATTGTTGGCGGCTGAACAGCCGCCAAGTTTGTATCAGGTAGAGACTTCTGGCTCGCCTGGTATAGATCCTGGAGGTGGCGAGGAGTGCGGCAGTTTCTGGACCAATGGCCAGTCATGCCGCATCTATGGCATTTATCCTCCCAGTTCTTATTTGGAAGTGACACTTGCTCGGTGTTCTTTCGTTTCCAAGTGAAGTTTCTTTTTCCCTTATTGTTTTTGTTTGTCTGGGGAGCTGCACCTCTTGGTTGCTTCATTACAGCTTTCCCTTTAGTGTTTTTAGCCTTCCTCTTGTTTTTCCACTTCTGGGGAGAAACGTGATGGGCTTCAGGGATAGGGGCAGTGCCAGCTGGACGTAAGTTATGAGTTGCAAGCAGTAAGTCTCGATTCTGCTCTGCCCTAAGTAGGCATGAGATCAGATCGGAGAATTTTGTGAAATTGCGTTCACGATACTGCTGCATGAGGATTGCATCTTTCTCGTGAAACGAGGTAAATGTCTTTTCCAACATGCGTTGTTCTGTCACTTCTTCACCGCACAACTTCAGGCGTGAGGTGATGTTATGAAGTGCAGAATTGTACTCAGCGACGGACTTATAGTCCTGAAGTCTGAGGTTTTCCCACTCATAACTGGCACGCGGTAATATAACATCAATTTGATGTTTATACCGAGCTTCCAGCGCTGTCCACAGGTCCTTTGGATCCTCAACCGTTAAGTATTCGGCCTTTAAGGTCCGATCTATATGCTTCCTAATGTAGATTATGGCTTTCGCCTTATCTACATCGGATACATTGGTTGTGGGGCTGCTGCTAGCTGTAGCAGAAGCTTCGGCCGCTGCTGGGGCCGAGGAAGGAGCCAAAATGGACCCAAGGAGGGCCATTGAACGCAAGTGGAACTTCAGGTCCACTCGCCAACTCAGGTAATTTGTCCCTGCAGAATCGAGGACCTCGAAATCGACGCTTGCCAATTTTGCCATTTATCTACGTATTTTAAAATGAGCATGAATTAATTAAAATTCAAAATTCATGCATAAAGAAATAAACAAGTAAAAATGCGGGGATCGGCCAGATACCCTAAATAGTACACAGTCCAAAGTTCGTTTAAAGTCCATAAAAAAAATACAACTTTGGAAACCCAAACTGAACTGGGTCCCTATATCTCCGTCTTCATATGCTGTTGCATCGAGCTTTGGCTTACACAGTCATGAATCGACTCCTTGCGGTCCAGCGGACGCGGCCAGGGAATTGACTAAGCCAGGACCACTTGTTACCCAGTCAAGCTAGGTTGGTCCAGCAAACTTAGCCAAGCACATTGACCGACATCATGATCCATTGAAGGAGTTTTCATCAATTCTATGTGCTGTTGCATCGAGCTATGGCATTTAAATACAAATTTCCTCACTTACAAATTCTCTCAAAAGAAAATAAAAGTGCAAGGAATGTAAATAGGTATACAATGGCCGATCCCGAAAAACACATTTTTACTTATTTAAACATCCACGCAGTTCTAAATATGCTACGGGCATAAAAATAAACAACCACGCATATATCTAAAGCAAAACATATGGTAAAGGAAACTAGAAAATATAATTATCTCGTAGACCACGTGGAAACGTCATACACCGTTAGGTTAGTTGACTAACGGCAGAGCGGTCTCAGGATCTTTAAGATAGTTATATTTTAAAAAATAGAATCCTAGTAAACCATAGATAATAATTTGCAAAAGCGATGTTAAATTTAATTTGTCAACATGGATTATATGAATTAATTGTGATTTGACATAGAGGAGAGTCCCTTTAACTAATTGGCTTCAGGCCATTATTTAGTGGGCAATAATAATAAACGTTAAGTAATTGGGACTGCAGGTCCAATTAATTTATTAAGTTATTTGTAGGCACAAATGGGCTGCAGGCCCAACAACAAAATGATCAATTTTAATTAAATTAAGCATATTTTTGGGTTGGGAATACCAATAATCCCCAAAACCCTAAGTATGTCTCCTCAAATTCCACCCCTTCAGTTACTGTTTTTGGTCATTGTCAGTGGCCAGAATTCCCCTCCAAAAATTTGTATCAAAATTTTCTTCCGGCCCCTTAGATTTGCATCAAAATTTGTAATTCGAATCGATCTACAGACTAATTATCAATGACTTGATCCAGTTAAACTGATTTTAAAAAAAAAACTAAAAACCTCATAATTAAATAGAAGTGAAGCTGTCCATGCACCCGTCACAATATCGATGGTCTATCGCAAAGTCTTCGCAAAAACATGCAAGACTAATTGTATGTAAACCTCGGCATAATTAAAAAGAAATTAAGCATCGAGTTAATTATTGATGGTGCATGATTGATGGCTAAAAGACGCAGATGAACCTTGGCAGCTAACAAAAGGCAAGATGTGGTTGGGGCTTCGGTAAGCTACCAAGTAGTTCTAGTTTTGGATTTGACATTGAACCTGAGAGAGGTGAAGGGAAGGCACTGCAAGTAACGTCCAATGCATGCAAACCACAACGAAATATCTAGTCTTAAGCATGGAAAACATGATATTGGCTTTCACATCAATTATGACCACCATGGGATATCGATGGGTTAGTTTTTGACTTGGGGTATTATTGTTTTCCAAAGCTCTAATCTACGGGATAAGAATTTTTACCTCTAGATTAATGATCTAGGGTCGATCGTAGTAGAGAACCGTAGAAATAAAAATCCGAGCTCCCGAAAATGTCGAGAATGCCGCAACCCTCCAACGAATCGCCGCAGCAACCAAAGATTCCTTGCGCGTTGGAGTTTGATTTTAAGGAGATTTGGAATAATTTTAGTGGCTCAAAATTTGTAGAAGACACGTGCTGATAACGTGTTGGATGATAATGAACTCAAGAGAGAGAGAGAGAGAATTTCATTGCTAAGAATGAGTCAACATGACTAAGAGCCATGGTGCTCTATTTATATATCTCTTAGTGGGGAGGCCAAAAGCCTCTAGGAGACCAAGGGTCCCCATTACTCTAAGTAATGGGGGCCTAATGAATGGGTAATGAAGGAGGGGAGGCCAAAGGCCTCCCTCATTCATAACAAACCCTACTAACTCATACCTAGACCTAGCCCACGTGTGTATCAGCTCCTTATCCCCAATCTTTATAAATCAAAACCTAGAGTTGCTCACGTGATGCCAAGCCACCTTTATTTCAAATAGCAACCTAGGTTATTTCTTTCTCACTGCTGAACAAAACCAAGCCACCGCCGTGCTTTTCTTCTCCCCACGCGAAGAAGACCCCGCAGCATCCCTTCACGAGCAGCCGCCATCCTTCCTTTTTCACGCATCAAGGCGCCGCCCCCTCGTTTTCCTTCGCACGACACAAAAACCCTCCGACGTGCACTTGCCCTGCCGCCGTGGACCGTCGGCGACCCCCGCTGACCGCCTAGCCCGCCGGTGCTCCGCCTGCTGTCGCTGCAAATCACAACAGCAGCAGCAGTTCGCAGCAGCGGCCGCTGCGACCTCCATCGCGGCCTCCCACCTTCGACAACTGCTCATCGCCGGCCGTGCACCGCTGGAGAAACACCCCTACAGCCTGCACAACTCCACGCAAGGTCGGCATCTCCTCCTCCACGCTGTCACAAGCTCGAAACCCCAAGAAACTACCGACTTCTCCACCCCTTCATCTAGTTACGGCCTCCACCAGAGCATCCTCCCTCTATCCGCCGAAAAACACAACTCCAGCCACCGTGCGGCAGCCCACCCTCCATCACTTGCCACCGGCGTTCCATGAACTCCCCCTCGCTCTCCTTTGGCCGGAATCAACAATAGGCTGGCCCCTCTCTGCAAGCACAGTAAGAAGTATTAGAGAGAGAGAGAGTAAGTTTTCTTGTTCATTATTTACTTTCATATGCTTTTTGTACCTGTAGGTTGGGGATGTAACAATGTTTGGAATATTAAGTTTTGGTTACTTAGGTGGATGTCAGTTAGTATATATGTGATAGTACGGATGATCACATAGGCCTTATCTCTTATTATCTCATATATGTTATTATATCTGATAATAGGCTGTCATATCATAATGAAGTTGTATTCTTTAGGTTATAACTATGAGTAGGTTTTAAATCTGTTATACAAATATTATAAAGAAATCAGAGTATCAATAAACAGTGTATTAAAATAGAGTAGTTAGATTTAATATTACTTTATCAGCTAGCAACCATTAACTTTATATCGCAAATCCATGTCGCAGATACTATACGTTTTATTCGCGACCCGTTACCTTCCCGAGCCAACGCCGTTACCTTACACGCTACCGAAATCCAACCCCTGACGTTGCTACCCGACGCCAGTATAGCTCTCGCGTCGTATTGAGGTAACGTTTTGCACCCGTAGGACCTCCAACCACAGCCTGTTAATCAAGACTAAAAATTGATGTTTTTAAATGTTTTAGACCACTAATCAAGATTAATAATATGGGACTGTAGGCTGGTGGACTCGTGCTCGTAAGTTGTTTGTGACTTTTGGACTTATTGGACGGTGCTTTTCAGACATCCGGTTGCAGGCAAGTGAAACTTGCCCGTTGAGGCCACGTTTTAGGCCACTTTTGTACCGTAGCGTAAAAGAGACTAGGCAGTGAAATGATAGCTGCCTAGACGCCTATTTGATCTAGTTTGACAACGAAACTAGATCTGTCACCTCACTTGATCTAGATTGACAACGAAGCTAGATCCAACCCCTTTTACTTGTTTTGTTCATGCTGCCATGTCATCCATGTATTTGTAACTGCCATGTTTAAATTTCTTATCTGTATGCATTTAAATTACAGCTTGCCATGCCATGCCATCCATGTCTGATTGTTGCATTCGTAGCACACGCTACTATACTTGTACTTGCTTGTTCAGGCTAGGCACCTGCGTTGCAGGTACAACCCTATGCCAAATACACTTTCTGGCTCGTGATCCAGAAGCGGGCCAATAGTGTTGGTAAAAAGCCAATGCCCGATACACGTGGAGGGGTAGGGTTGAGCAACCACTCAGCGTAGAAGTGCGCCCATACAGCCACTTCAGCTGTAAGTCGTGAACTCTGTGCACGACATGAAAATGTGACTTGTGATTGTTGTAGTTTGCTACTCTTTCCATGCCATTCTAGTTGTCCTCTTGTACTTGTTGTTATACTTTTCTTTACCTGTTGCACTCATACTTTAACTGCCATGTCATTGCATCATGCTAGAACTGCTAGGTTGCTTTGCTTTACTTTCAGTTTCCTTGCACAAGTCTCTTGTAGACTTGCTGACATGTGCCCCTTGCTCTTTTGGGTGTCACATGTTAGACCCTGAGCCAGAGACCATTGCTGAGGACGTGGTGTTTGCTGACAATGAGCCTGAGCCCATGTTTGTCAAGGAGGAGTTTATGGACACCGGTGACCAGTCTTAGTGACCTTGCTGAGCTTTCCTTTTGTTTTAGTATTGTTATTAGTTGTCGGTACGTGACACCTTTACTTTGTATGTTGTACTTTTGTTGGCCATGTTTGGGCCTTAGACTCTTTTCTTTTCAGCCTGGTGGCTTTTCTGTGATGTTGGATCTTATTTTATGGATATTCTTAAATTGCTTTTGTCTCATTATCTTTGTTTCGTATCGCATTTGCAAGGACCTGCCATTTGAAGTATTATTGACGCTTATTAGGCTTGTAGCTTCGCAACTTCAAGTCTGTGCGGACCTACTCACGCCTCGCCTCCATATTTTTGGGAAGTGGGTCGTGACAAAAGCACTCAAATCCTAAAGCCCGAAGAATTCCTATCTTCAATCTCTTACTCTCCAACCTAGAACCAAAGAGATATCTTCTATGCATTTGGTGCAGTCAAGAGAAAGGGCTTTCCTCTCTTCCAAGAGAGTCTTCAAGGCACAACACACTTCTCCTTCAAGTTCTACTTCAAGGCATATGTGATTGTAAGTGTTGCTTTCATATTTCTTAACTTTCGCTATTTGAATTTGCTCTCGGATTGTGAGAGTGGTTTGCTTGCTCCCAAGTTGTGGGAGTCAAGGTCAATCGATTGTATTTCGATTTCACTTGTAGGGTTGCTACAAGTGGGTTTTGAGGAAACATCAAGTTAGTGTTCTAACTTGAGTATCCGGAGATATCCTGGTGGAAGGGACGTAGGATTTGCGGGAACAAGTCGGGAAGTGACTTGGGTAATCTGAACCCTTGAAACATCACTGCGTTTGTATTTGTTTCATTTTGGGTTTAATTTCTATTCCGCACTATTTTGTTGGTTAGGAATTTAAATTGGTGTAACTATCTTTTTAAATTGCTTAAACACTATTCAACTCCCTTATAGTGTTTTCTCCATAGTCAGGGTCCTTACAATTGGTATCAAAGATCAAGGTTATATCTATGGCATCCAACAATAACAACGTTCCTCCACCGCCTTCGTACAACAATCACGATCGTGATGGAGCGTCCACTCTTTTCGAAGGTTAATCAACAGTGCGTCCTCCGCGTTTCAATGACACGAACTTTAGCTATTGAAAATGTCGGATGGAGATTTTCCTAAGGAGCGCCTCACTTTGGAGAACCCTCCACAAGGAATACGTCGAGCCCACCGAAGAGGACTTCGAAAAATGGACGACTTCCAAAAAATCCACCGAAGTCAACAACGCAAAAGCAATGAACGCTCTTCATTGTGCGTTTGACCCGAATGAGTTCAACAAGATATGCACATGTAAGAGTGCATATCAAATTTGGAACCATCTCGTCGTTACCCATGAGGGAACGAACAAGGTAAAACTCTCTAAACTCTATGTTGCCGTGCAAAACTTCGATATGTTTCATATGCAGGAAAATGAAAGCATAACATCGATGTACAGCCGTTTTACCGATATCACCAATGAATTGGAAGCTCTTGGTCAAGTCTATTCCGAACCTGACAAGGTAAGACAGATCATAATGGGAATAACCTCCAAATGGGTAAGAAGAGCTATCGCCGTCGAGGAGGTCAACGACTTGAAGACCTACACAGTTGTGAATCTTATCGGGACTCTCATGTCTTATGAAGTAAGACGGGAGAATCGATTAAAGATTCGTGCTATGATGAATCCTTCGGAGGCCAAGAAGAAAGCTTTGGCATTCAACGCCCATTCCTCATCCTCCGATAGTGAAGATTCAGAAGATGAGATGGACTTGGGAGAAATGGCCCAAATGGCGAAGAAGTTTCAACGCTTCTTTCGCAAAGGTAAATTTTCCTCTAACAAAAGATTTGAGTCTACTAATATTACTTCCTCTCTTTGCTTTATTTGTAAAATCCAGAGAACATCAAGAAGGATTGCCTAATGTTAAGAAAGAAAGAGAAGTGGAAGGCTCCGAAGTACCACAAGTCCGACAAGAATAAGAGAGATAAGAAGAAAGGACTCGTTGGTACATTCGATGACTCAAGTGGAGACTCATCAAGTGATTCCGATGATGAGAATGGTGAAAGCGCCCACATGTGCTTCAGGGCCCGAGAAGATCCACTCTCCGATGAGAGTGATTCCGACATGGATAATACCGAGGTAACAATGGATGAATTACAGATTGCTAATGAAGAATTGTTTGCTAAGTATCAATATCTAATGCTTAGATATACTAGCTTAAAGAAATTGAATGTTAGCAATTCATCTATTCCATGCATTATCAACAATGACACCATTGTTGATACTTTAACTCTTGAGAAAGCGAATTTAGCTTCTCAAAATGTCACTTTGAGAAATGAGGTGAATACCCTCAAATCTCAACTAGATCAAACACATCCTAAGGATAATAGTGATCTAGTTTCACGACACACACAATTGGGTTTAGAGAATGATTCTCTTAAAACCCAAGTGCACGAGCTCAAAGCACATGTGTCCACCTTGGATACCAACATTTCTTCTCTTAAGGAGAAATATGAGCTCATGTCCTCCCGTATTGTGAGATTCAATAAGGGAAAAGGTCAATTGGACGATTTGCTAGCAAACCAATTTCCGGCCACACATCGTGTTGGTCTTGGTTTTGTGAACGCAAATGCATCCAATGCTCGCACCTCTTATAGTGGTGTCACTATAGATTTTGTGAGGCTATCCTCCGGTGCATCCACAAGTGGTGTCAAAGACACTATAGGTAGCAAACCTACCAAGAAAGTCACCACGTCACCATCTCTTCCTTTTGGCAAGAAACCATGGTGGAAACCAAAAGAGCAACCATGCTTACATGTACACCAACATTCATCCACGTAAAAAATCTCCTACTTCACAAGTGGATACTCATGACACTTTTTATGCTCCACACCCACGGACACGTACAAATCCACACATGAGAAATTCTCATGTACGTGCTCTTATACACCCATATGCTCATAGCATCATTCTTACATGTATGAACATCCTCCACATGTCATGCGTAACCCATATGTTTCATACAACATGCATGTTCCCAAGCATACATATAATCCTCATATGTCATATGCATATCCACCACCTCATGTTTATGCTAGAAACCAAATTCCAAAGAAGCATGCACCACGTAGAAATCTAACAAATATGCATGCAACTAGGAAAAGGACTCCCAAAACATACACCATTTGGGGTCCTAAGAACACTAACTTTAATGATAGGAATGCATATGTTGATTCCTATTTTCATGATGTTATTAATAATGGTAATTATGTTGGGAAGTGGAAGTCCACTTGGACTTGGCTTCCAAAGGTCTAATCCCTTTGGACCCAACAAACATTGGGTACCATGAGCTTATGGTATATTATATAGGTACCTAAGGGAAAGAAAAAGAGAAATAAAGTTCATACTAGCTCTAAAGAGAAAGGATGGATTCTCGATAGTGGTTGCTCTAAACATATGACGGGAGATCCCTCATTGCTCTCCGAAGTGATTAGCATCAAGGATGGTGCAACAGTCACTTTTGGAGGTAACCAAAAAGGAACCATCATTGGAGTAGGTATTGTCGGTAACCCTTCCAAATCCTTAATTACTAATGTATTTCTTGTTAGTGGTTTATGTCACAATCTCATTTCCATTAGTCAACTTTGTGACAAAGGTTACAAGGTTAACTTTGGAGAAGGATTGTGTAAAATTGTTGATTCTAATTCGAATGTTTTATTTTCCGGTATTAGGCATAAAAATATTTATTATTTGAGTTTGCCTAAAACCGTATAACATTGCTTAATTGCTAATACAAGTGAACATCTATTATGGCATCGCCGTTTTGGTCATGTTCATTTCAAGAACTTATATAAGTTAGCTAAGCATGATCTAGTCAAAGGTTTTCCTAAAATTCCATTTAGTAAGAAAAACTTTTGTGATTCATGTCTAAGAGGTAAACTAAGTAAATCGGCTTTTAAGCTTAAAGAAGGCATTACTTCTAAGAGGCCCCTAGAACTTCTTCATCTATATTTGTTTGGGCCAACTAGAACCACCTCTTTAGGCAATGCTCATTATGGATTAGTTGTCGTTGACGACTTCTCTAGATTTACTTGGGTTTCATTCTTAACTAATAAGAATGAAGCTTATGAAGAGTTTACCATATTTGCAAAGAAGATTCAGAATCTCTTAGGATCCACCATTATCACTATCTGTAGTGATCATGGAGGAGAATTTAAGAATGAGTCTTTTACAAAGTTTTGTGATGACATCGGGATAACTCACAATTTTTCCTTTCCTCGGGCTCCACCACAAAATGGTGTTGTAGAGAGAAAGAATAGGACTCTTATTGAGTGTGTTCGCACTATGCTACATGATAGTCATCTTGGACTACAATTTTGGACAGAAGCGGTGCACACGGCATGTTATGTGCTCAATAGGATCCTAGTGAGACCCCGAACGAACAAAACTTGTTTTGAGTTATTTTATGATAAAAAGCCTTAAGTTAAGTATTTTCAAGTTTTTGATTCAAAATGTTTTATCAAAAACACCTTTGGTAATTTAGATAAATTTGAGCCAAGATCCGATGGAGGGATATTTGTTGGATATTTCACACGTAGCAAAGCCTACCTGATATACAACAAAACCTCCTCAACGATCAAGGAATCACTACACGTATCATTTTATGAAGATTTTGATTTTCCTCATGTTATTGATGATAGTGTATATGCTATTTGTGATTCTCTTAGTAATGTTAAGATTAATGATTCTATTATTAAGACCAACACTACTAATGAGATTGTTGAAGATGTTCCAAGTGATGCAGGAATACCCAAAGCTTACCCAACCGTTCGCAACCACCATCATAACCAAATTATTGGTGATATTAGTGTGGGTGTTCGAACGAGGTCAAGAATTGAAGAATTCTCTCATTGCGCATTTGTCTCTACCATTGAGCCAAAGAACATCCAAGAAGCTTGTGAGGATAGCTCTTGGATAGTGGCAATGGAAGAAGACTTAATGCAATTCGAGAGAAATGAAGTTTGGGAGCTCGTTCCTCTTCCAAGTGGTCACCAAGTTATTGGGACCAAATGGATTTTCAAGGACAAGACCGATGAGAACGAGGTCATCACAAGGAACAAAGCAAGGTTAGTAGCTCAAGGCTACTGGCAAGAGGAAGGTATCGATTTCGAAGAATCCTTTGCCACCGTAGCTAGATTAGAAGCTATTAGATTGCTTTTATCTTTTGCATCTCATAAGAATTTTAAATCATTTCAAATGGATGTTAAAAGTGCTTTTTTAAATGGGATTGTCAATGAAGAAATGTATGTTTCTCAACCTCCCGGTTTCATACATGAAAAATTTCCAAACCATGTTTTCAAACTTAAGAAAGCGTTGTATGGGTTGAGACAAGCTCCTAGAGCTTGGTATGATCGACTCAAGACATTTCTTTTGGATTTAGGTTTTAAAATGGGAGAAGTTGATGCCACTCTTTTCATTAAAGATTATGAAAATGACATTCTTTTGATTCAAGTTTATGTAGACGATATAATATTTGGTTCCACTAACTTTAATCTTTGTCAAGAATTTTCTAAGCACATGAAGGATGAATTGAAGATGAGCCACATGGGAGAGCTCAACTATTTCCTTGGACTACAAATTCGACAAATGAAGGATGGGACGTTCATACATCAAACAAAGTACACATGAGAGCTTATCAAGCGATTCGGGATGGAATCGTCTTCAAGAAAAAGGACTCCCATGAGTACGACAACCCAGCTACACAAGGATGAGAACGGAAAAGATGTAGACGTTCGTCTATATCGAGGTATGATCGGTAGCTTACTTTATTTAACCACTAGTAGGCCCGATATCATGCTTTTCGTATGCTTGTGTGCTAGATATCAAGCTAGACCTAAGGAGTCACACTTGATTGCGGTTAAATGAATATTTCGTTATCTAAATCAGTCACTAGATTATGGGTTACTTTACCCTAAATCTAGCACATATGAGTTAATCCCATATAGTGATGCCGACTTTGCCGGATGCAAATCCGATAGGAAAAGTACTAGTGGCACTTGCCATTTCCTAGGAAATTCCTTAGTTTCTTGGTTTTCCAAGAAACAGAACTCGGTATCATTGTCCATGACTGAAGCAGAATATATTGTCGCGGGTCTAGCATGTGCACAAGTTCTTTGGATGAGACACACTCTTATGGACTATGGTGTCAATTGTGATACTTGCCCTATCATGGTTGAAAACCAAAGTGCCATATGCCTTTCCAAGAATCCGGTACATCACTCCCGTACCAAACACATAGATGTGAGACATCACTTTATTAATGATCATGTAGCTAAGAAGGACATTATCTTAGAGTACATTTGTCACGCCCCGCTTCCCTAAATGGAAGGTGGGACGTGAGGAGGTCAGCTCAGACGTGGAGCTGTGAAGCTGCAGTCTGATAAGCGTCCGAAAAAAATTTCAATTGGCAGGTCCTTGCAACCTCGAAGCGAAACAAGGATAATAATAATTTAAAACAGGAGTAAAACTCCACCAACATCCAGATTATTCCAAACATTCAGAGACAAGTCGTAAAGGAAAAGTACAAGAGTCTGAAAAGAGGCCTAAAGCATGGCTGACTATAAATATAACATCAACATAAAAGAGAGGTACTACGCACCGACAACCTAACATTGACTAAGCAGAAAGCAACAACAACAAGAAAGAGCTCTAGGACTGGTATCCAATGTCCTCGAACTCATCTCCTACAACTTGTTCGTCCTCGACGACCAACTCTGGCTCAGCAACAAACATGCGACACCCAAAGAGACGAGGGCGCATGTTAGCAAGTCTACAAGAGACTTGTGCAAGGAAACTAAAAGAAAAGGAAAGAAACCTAGCAGTTCTAAAATATGCGATGACATGGCAGTTTAAGGTATGCATACAACAAGTAATAAAGTGCAACAAGTATGACATGGCAAGGGTAGCAAAGCTACTAAAACATTCACATGGATTTACAAGTCAAGTAAACACGTTGTGCACAGAATTTACGCCTTTTGGCTGGAGTGGTTGTACGGGCCAACTCCTAAGCTCAAGTGATCGCTTAACCCTACCCCTCCACGTGTAATCGGGCATTGGCTTTTGACCAACACATGTAGCCCGCTTCTGGTTCACGAGCCAGAAAGTGTATTTGGCATAGGGTTGTGCCTGCAACGCAGGTGCCTAGCCTCAACAAGGAAGTACATGTAGCGTGTGCTACGAAAGCAAACATTCAAGCATGGAATGACATGTTATGATGCATGGCATGGCAAGAGTACAAATAACGTGCGTACAAATATGGAATTTAAACGTGACAGGCATGGCAGAGTACAAATAAAATGCATATAGATATGGAAATTAAACGTGACAGGCAAAATGTATGAATGACATGGCATGGTGTCAGATCTAGCTTCGTTGTCAAGCTAGATCTTGAAATTGCGTCTAAGCGAGTATCATTTCGTCGCCTAGTCTCTTTTACCCTAAAAACGAGGGATGGCCTAAAACATGGCCTAAAACACAAGTTGGCAAGTTTCACTTGCCTGAAATACGTGCTGGTATCATAATTCTCAAAGTCCAATCACAGATTCACAACGTCCAGAGCTCCCACGCTCAGTCCAACAATCAGCATACAGTCCCATATTATTAAGTTGGATTAGTGAGTTACAAAGAAGTAAAAACACAGTTTTTATCTTGTTAACACGTGGGTGTGGGTTCCTACGGTTCAGATATATCTTAACACGACGCGAGAGCTACACTGACATCGGGTAGCAACGTCAGGGGTTGGATCCCGTTATCGTGTAAGGTAACGACGTCGGCTCGGAAAAGATAACAGGTCGCGAAGAAAACGTAGTATATCTACGGCACGGATTTAATCATCAATTACGGAAAATAATACCAACACACATGTGCACAGTTATCTCGTAAGTTACATTGTATACAACTTATCTCTACAAGATTTTTAACACATCTCAAAAGGTAGGCCATACTTGATAACTACAGATTTCTTTTTACAAATTCTTATTGCTAACATTGGAACACTAACTTTTACATGTATATATATTACCAACTAACATATTATTTATAAAACCCTGGTTATAAGCAACATACTTATCTACTACATGCTATTACAAAAATATCCAATAATAAGAACTAGCAACCTAAGCTAACACGTTAACCAGAAATTGTGTCAACAAGTTATCAGCCCTATAGTTTTAGCATGTTAACATCATTTATTAAGTCCATTTCTGATCATTATCGTATTAATAAAGATAATAACAGGTTATCTGGTCTAGAAAAATATTTGTAATGATATTACCCTATAGATTATCAAGTTAACATTGATATTATTGTTACTAGCATGCATACCCATATTATTAAGCCCGATAATCATTTATGGAGGTCCAAAACTATAATAACTGATAATAACGAGTTCTCGGTGAAGGCTACTAACCGGTATGAAGAGGTGATCCTAACGGCAACCAGGAGAGCGTTGCGAGACGTCAACGGCGAGACGGGACGTCGTGCAGCACGAGGGAAGGTTGACAACCGTCGGAGGCTGCCGTGCGTCGCCGTGGAGCGAAGAAATGCCACTGTGACGCGAGGAGGACATCTGCTGCGAAAACAGCGGCTAGCGGTACTGTTACAGGCAGCTCCAACGAGATAAAGGTGGAGGGACATCGTGGGGTGGTGGAGGAGATCGCGGGGAGGTCTGCTGACCGGGCGGCGCCACCGTGCGGTGCTGCTGCACGGCGGTGCGAAGAGCAACAGCTGAAGGCTGCTGCTGCGCTGCTGGCAGAGGCTGCGGCGTTTGGTGATGTCGGCGTCGGGTCAGAGGTGGATAGGGCTGCGGAGATGGAGGCTCAGGTCGCCGGCGAAGGGTCGGGGGTCGGAGACACGAAGGGCGCGACGCTTTGATGTTGTGTGCGAAAAGAATAGAAGAGGGGCGGCGTGTTTTGATGTTGCTGTGAAAAAGTTAGGCTAGGTTTAAAAAATAATAACCCTAGGTCTAATAAATAGTGAAGGGGCTGATCACGTGGGTGTTAGGTTAGGGTTGCACGTGTGAGGCTCTCCCTCTCTCTCTCTCTCTTAGGGTTTAACTACTCCTATATTATTATTTATAAGATTTGAAAGTCTAAAATTGTGTTGTGTGTCTAACCGGGTTGGGCCAAGTTAAAATGTGGGCTAGGTCAGTATTAGGATGTATATTATTATCAATTAATTATTAGGGGATAAGAATCTTGTGATACTTAGGGTTAAACCAATATTTAGACTGGGGAAAATGTGAAAGTGGGTCAAACGGGGCCCGAAAATTATGAAATAAATACTAGGGCGACCACGCCGACGAGAGAAACAAAACTAAGAAGACGGATCACAAGTTCGACGACGAGAAATGAAACTAAAAATAAAAAGGTCTCACAACAAAAGTGAAAATCGCGACGCCTCATCAAACAAGGTCAAATCGTGGCAGAACGACCCGTGAAATGACGTTTCAAAATAATTCCACAATTTAATACTCTTCGAGAGGGTCACAACAGCATATCACACCAAAGGGTTCGGATACAAACAAGGTCTAAAATAAATACGTGAACGAACAAGACTACGTGCACGAAAAGCGTACGATCGAAAACCGACCGTGACATCCTACCCACCTTAGAATAAAGTCCGTCCTCAGACTTTCTAACTATAAATATATCTAGTCACTCTAGTAGCTACCCCAATCATATCACATTATAATTCAAACCAGATATAGTCACTACAAGTGCTTATATATGCACTAGGTAGTCAAGCAGTAACACTACCAACATGTATATATTTACGCCCATTCTAAACTTACACCTATCAAAGTCAGTCAAATTCATACACGTACTTCAATAATTCATATAATCACGTACATCCCTATATAACTATTAAACACTTATTACATACCATGGTGCACATACTCACAACAATTAAATAGTTCGCACCAGCAAATACAATCGTAATACTCCACGTTTAGATAACTACCTATGAACAAAACAATAAGGATACACTACTCCCTATATCTCCTAGTGTACATCAAATGCCAACATATCAACACAAGTAACCACACCACTTAATATTAAATCATGTTATTATATCTTAGATACATTTACCACTACTATAATTTCACAATTTATAATCATTCAAATGCTTACAAATATTTCACCATATATTCACATCACGTACGGTCTTATAACTATATTCACGACACGCCACACATACCATAGTCACCAATACCTATAACTAAGCACATACTTACCCGTGCATGGTGCACACCCATACACGCTAATATTTCATTCATATATACCAATCAAACCACTATATACTCAGCACATCTACACACCTAGTTTAGCTAGCACACATACGTTCACACAGACAAGTCCTTAGTAAATAACTATACCACAACCAACACCTATAACTATATACTGGTATAGCGACCCACAATCATGTGCGTAACACAACCAGGCAAAACCAATCCTATCACTATACATACATCATCCATCGCTATATTCATGGTACTACACGCAAACCACAGACATATGTAACAATATACTTAGAGTATACCCACCCAAGCTTGGGTGAGACTCAAAACACATATCAGAATACTCTATATACGTTACACGGTCTCTATACCTATACCAATACCACTCCAATGTATACACATCTACAATCATAGCCATATACATACCATAATGTCAATCACACTTAATATTTAGTTAGGTAACACCCACGTAGTTCAATCACTTTATATACCATAATAATATTACAGACATCAGCACATGTATAATCATAATACACTCTCTAAACATGCATTCACCGTATAATCGCACACATGTATTATATTCATGCCATAACAATATTAAATATAACCTTTACACTACTACATATACATATCCATGTATAGTCACGATATACAATAATCGTGTATACCTCATGGCATACACGTACACACACAACATCCCATAAGGGCAAGCAATACTAAACAAAATTATAATCCTATTACCAAACGTATATCACACTTATTCATACAGCAAGCACATATCTACGTACGAGCACACGCTCACACGCACTAGCACATAGATCAAGTAATGGGCATGCACATTTAACTATAAGTACTCTATTATCATTATACCTAATATACACATAACTATACCAACATATTATTTCAACCATTATTAAGTATCTCCAACTACATACACCCCCATTAGATATTTCAACACTAATTCTTATATACACAGACATCCCTAGAGTGGTATAGCTATCCACACACATATCTATAAATACTAACACTCATACAACTTCATATATACCATGTAATCATATGCACTACAACGACATCATAATCTATACTAATGGGCCCACCATACTATATTAAGGTTAATGTAGGTAACAGTAAGCACTAATGTGAGAACTAAACAATAGTGAGGAAACCGAAATCGAAATTGAAATGAAACAAGATCGGGGTGTACGGGTTCAGATGTGGCTATACATAAGGAAAATAGCTTGGTTGGGTGGAACAAAATATAATCCAAAATAATCAAGTAGGGAAGAAAGATATAAATTACTAAATAAGGATATAATAAAATGCAAGTTATAAAATAACAATATAATAATATCCTTATAAAACGTAGAAGGGTAGCATGAAAGTTAAATCACGACTCAAGGATTGACGCAGAATAATGAGTATGGAGGTGAATGAATTGTTTTGCAATTGGAGATAAATTTAAATGGAGATAGTATTTTACAAAAATTTGAAGTAGGAAAATGATGAGTATAAAATCAACACGCTGAATGCTGAAGTATCATGTAACTTAGAATAGTAGATTTAAAGTAAGCGCGTTAAGTTATTCGAATAAGTTTTAATGACATAGGTAAGAAAAGAAAATTATAAATCGAATTAGGAAAAAATAGAAGTACGGTTTAGAATAAAATTAGTATTTGAAAAGGGACAAGGTATTTATATAGGTACGAAAAGTATAGGCTGTAAAAATATTTTAAAATAGTAATCAAAAATCTCGACAAGAGTTTCGAAATAAAAAAATGAATTTAAGTCAGTGGAAGGGTATGAAGTCAAAGTATGTATACTAAAAGTTTTTGAACGAGTTTAACTTAGCGAATGAGGAATATCGAAAATACTCTCAGAAGATTAAAGATTTGTAACGAAGAGATTCGAAAATTAATTACGATCGTCATGAGGCAATCTCGTGGATCGAGGGCAAGGAAAATGGTCGTATGATCAAAACATAAATACGCCTAGGATATGACTCATGAAAATCTACCGGGAACTCCTACGGTCGACCAACTAAAGATTGGGAAACTTAGCGCTAAGACTTTCTAAGGAACTAGTGGGTAAAGAACTGCGTTCAGATTGGCCCGAAATCGATGAACCCACGCGAACGACTAACAAAATTCTAGAAGTCTAATGTGGTCAAAGCTAGGCAAGAACCACTAAGGTAACTCCTAAGACGACCATATCAATTTCTAGCATGGAGTCTAACAATCAGGGACCTCTAACTAGCAAGCACAGACGTCTAACTAAGTCTTACTTATAGTCCTGATCTAATGGATTTCCCAACTAAGCTGAGATAGATGTTCGGGCAACACGTCTTCCAGCCACCTAGGACACGGAAAACACTCTTATTAGACTCAGATTTTACGACTTGAATGTTTCGAATAATCAATGAATGATTTTATTATTACCGTTGTCCCGGTATATCGCAGTTGCAAAAGGACCTGCATGGACCACCAACAAAACCTGTCACGCCCCGCTTCCCTAAAATGGAAGGCGGGACGTGAGGAGGTACGCTCAGACGTGGAGCTGTGAAACTACAGTCTGATGAGCGTCCAAAAAAAATTCAAATGGCAGGTCCTTGCAACCACGAAGCGAAACAAGGATAATAATAATTTAAAACAGGAGTAAACCTCCAACAACAACATCCAGATTATTCCAAACATTCAGAGACAAGTCGTAAAGGAAAAGTACAAGAGTCTGAAAAGAGGCCTAAAGCATGGCCGACTGTAAACATAACATCAACATAAAAGAGAGGTGCTACGCACCGACAACCTAACAGCGACTAAGTAGAAAGCAATAACAACAAGAAAGAGCTCTAGGACTGGTCTCCAATGTCCTCAAACTCATCTCCTGCAACTTGTTCGTCCTCGACGACCAACTCTGGCTCAACAACTAACATGCGACACCCAAAGAGACGAGGGTGCATGTCAGCAAGTCTACAAGAGACTTGTGCAAGGAAACTAAAAGAAAAGGAAAGAAACCTAGCAGTTCTAAAATATGCGATGACATGGCAGTTTAAGGTATGCATACAACAAGTAATAAAGTGCAACAAGTATGACATGGCAAGGGTAGCAAAGCTACTAAAACATTCACATGGATTTACAAGTCAAGTAAACACGTTGTGCACAGAATTTACGCCTTTTGGCTGGAGTGGTTGTATGGGCCAACTCCTAAGCTCAAGTGATCGCTTAACCCTACCCCTCCACGTGTAATCGGGCATTGGCTTTTGACCAACACATGCAGCTCGCTTCTGGTTCACAAGCCAGGAAGTGTATTTGGCATAGGGTTGTGCCTGCAACGCTGGTGCCTAGCCTCAACAAGAAAGTACATGTAGCGTGTGCTACGAAAGCAAACATTCAAGCATGGAATGACATGTTATGATGCATGGCACGACAAGAGTACAAATAACGTGCGTACAGATATGGAATTTAAACGTGACAGGCATGACAGAGTACAAATAAAATGCATACAGATATGGAAATTAAACGTGATAGGCAAAATGTATGAATGACATGGCAGGGTGTCAGATCTAGCTTCGTTGTCAAGCTAGATCTTGAAATTGCGTCTAAGCGAGTATCATTTCATCCCCTAGTCTCTTTTACCCTAAAAACGTGGGATGTCCTAAAACATGGCCTAAAACACAAGTTGGCAAGTTTCACTTGCCTGAAATACGTGCTGGTATCACAATTCTGAAAGTCCAATCACAGATTCACAACGTCCAGAGCTCCCACGCTCAGTCCAACAATCAGCATACAGTCCCGTATTATTAAGTTGGATTAGTGAGTTACAAAGCAGTAAAAACACAGTTTTTATCTTATTAACATGCGGGTGTGGGTTCCTATGGTTCAAATATACATTAACACGACCGAGAGCTACACTAACGTCGGGTAGCGACGTTAGGGGTTGGATCCCGTTATCGTGTAAGGTAATGGCGTCGGCTCGGAAAAGATAACAGGTCGCGAAGAAAACGTAGTATATCTGCGACACGGATTTAATCATCAATTACGAAAAATAATACCAACACACTACATGTGCACAGTTATCTCGTAAGTTACACTGTATACAACTTATCTCTACAAGATTTTTAACACATCTCAATAGGTAGGCCATACTTGATAACTACAGATTTCTTTTTACAAATTCTTACTGCTAACATTGGCACACTAACTTATACATGTATATATATTACCAACTAACATATTATTTATAAAACCCTGGTTATAAGCAACATACTTATCTACGGCATGCTATTACAAAAATATCCAACAATAAGAACTAGCAACCTAAGCTAACACGTTAACCAGAAATTGCGTCAACAAGTTAGCAGCCCTATAGTTTTAGCGTGTTAACATCATTTATTAAGTCCATTTCTGATCATTATCGTATTAATAAAGATAATAACAGGTTATCTGGTCTAGAAAAATATTTGTAATGATATTACCCTATAGATTAACAAGTTAACATTGATATTATTGTTACTAGCGTGCATACCCATATTATTAAGCCTGATAATCATTTATAGAGGTCCAAAACTATAACAACTGATAATAACGAGTTCTCGGTGAAGGCTACTAACCGGTATGAAGAGGTGATCCTAACGGTAACTGGGAGAGCGTTGCAAGACGTCAACGGCTAGAGGGGACGTCGTGTAGCACAAGGGAAGGTTGACAACTGTCGGAGGCTGCTGTGCGTCGACGTGGAGCGTAGAAATGCCGCTGCGACACGAGGAGGATAGCTGCTGTGAAAACAGCGGCTAGCGGCACTGTTACAGGCAGCTTCGGTAAGATAACGACAGAGGGACGTCGTGGGGAGGCGGAGGAGATTACGGGGAGGTCTGCTGACCGGGCGGCACCGCCGTGCAGCGCTGCTGCGCGGCGCTGCGAAGAGCAGCAGCTGAAGGCTGCTGCAGCGCTGCTGGCGGAGGCTGCAGTGTTTGGGGACACCGGTGTTGGGTCGGAGGTGGATAGCGCGGCGAAGATGGAGGCTCAGGTCGCCGAAAAAGGGTCGGGGGTTGGAGACACGAAGGGCATGGCGCTTTGATGCTTTGTGCGATAAGAATAGAAGAGGGGCGTCGTGTTTTGATGTTGCTGTGAAAAAGTTAGGCTAGGTTTAAAAAATAATAACCCTAGGTCTAATAAATAGTGAAGGGGCTGATCACGTGGGTGTTAGGTTAGGGTTGCACGTGTGAGGCTCTCTCTCTCTCTATTAGGGTTTAACTACTCCTATATTATTATTTATAAGAATTGATAGTCAAAAATGTGTGTTGTGTGTCTAACCAGGTTGGGCCAAGTTAAAATGTGGGCTAGGTCAGCATTAGGATGTATATTATTATCAATTAATTATTAGGGGATACGAATCTTGTGATACTTAGGGTTAAACCAATATTTAGACTGTGGAAAAATGTGAAAGTGAGTCAAACGGAGCCCGAAAATTATGAAATAAATACTGGGGCGACCGCGCCGACGAGAGAAACAAAACTAAGAAGACAGATCACAAGTTCGACGACGAGAAACGAAACTAAAAATAAAAAGTTCTGACGACAAAAGTGAAAATCGCGACGCCTCATCAACTAAGGTCAAATCGTGGGAGAACGACCCGTGAAATGACGTTCCAAAATAATTCCACAATTTAATACTCTTCGAGAGGGTCACAACGGTATATCACACCAAAGGGTTTGGATACAAACAAGGTCTAAAATAAATACGTGCCCGAACAAGACTATGTGCACGAAAAGCATACGATCGAAAACCGACCGTGACAACATTGAAACCCAAAAACAAATCGCCGACATCTTCACAAAAACTCTTAAAGAAGATTTATTTGTGAGGTTACGTGGAGAATTAGCGATTATGGGTGAATTGAAATTTAGGAGCTCAACTTACTTGTTATAACACTTTTCGAGCTTATATCATCATGTTGCCTCTCTTCATTTGATATATCATATATTTGTTTTAAGAAAGGCAATTGAGATTTCTTTGATTACATGTGTTTTCAGATTGTTTTAAGAGATTTGTTTAATAAATGATTTATCGTTTTTTTCTTGATTTTATGATGAGTTTATGATTAGAGTATAGGTCCTAGGGTGAGTTGTGCATATCCTCTGGATTTTAACCTCACTGTGCATTTTTGGACCAAGACAGATGACGACGGTCTTTCCTTTGACAGTCGACTGCCCTACTCTATCTTCTCTGTCAGAAACTTGTATCTTTCGCACAGACGACTGATGACAATTGTACAGTCGATTGTTTGATCAACAGGCAATTGCATTTTAGTCATCAGGCGCCTGTCATTTCTGTCACAGTTCGTTAGTTGTCTCTGTCTTTTTCATCAATTTTATTGATTCTCAGTCAGTCGACTGAAGGGTATTATACAGTCGACTGTCCCTCGGACAAGCGACTGTGTATTACTCTACAGTCGACTGTCTGTTATCCTTAGCTTATTTCTTATCACTTCAGCCAGTCGACTGACTTTTGTTCATCGGTCGACTGTTTCCTGTTGTGGCGGTTCACTGTTTTGATCTGAGCCGTCGATTCTTTGATCCAACGACCCAGATTATTTCGCCTCTTCATTAAATCTTCGAGATTGTTCATTTCTACCCATGTTTTCTCTCTCCTCCGATTGAAAACGTTCTTCTTCCCACTTCGAACCTATAGGCGATCGCTTCTCCGGCGCTTTTCGTCCCCGTTGTCTCGTCATTTGTCGAGTGCGCCGCTCGGACTTCGATTCCCCCCGTCTGTCATCGTTTTGGATCGATTTTTCGTGTGTTTCTCTCATGGCCTCGTGACCTAGTTTTTCTGTCGATCGGGTTCATGGATCCCTCTGATCATCTATTTCCTAAGGGATCTTTCGACTTCCTTGATGATCTGGTCCCTTCTCCTCAACACACTGATCTGGTACCCTCTTCGCCTCCCTCGTCTGGGGATTTCTTGAATGTTGTGGTCGGTGACCCCATTCCAGCGGCTACTATTGCTGAACACTCTTCTCAGGCGGCTGATCATCCTCCTCGTACTCCTCCGTCTATACCCCTAGAGGATTTCCTTCTCGCTAGATTGAGTGATCGTGTCACTTCTCTCGAGAAGCTTGCTGCCGCGATGGATGAGAAGCTCTCTCTCCTACTCAAGCTCCAGTACAAGTCTCTCATGCTTCATGGGTTCCCATTCCTACCGAGCTTCATGCCCTGTTTTCTAAGTCTGAGGATACTGCCCATGCTGCTGTTCCTCCTCCTCCAGGCTTTGTGCCGGTGCCGTCCGTTGTCCAGACTCCCGTTCCTGCTCATGCAGAATCCTCTGCCGCGCGTGCATCATCTTCCAAGTGGAAGGCTCCTGCCTATCCTTCTCGACGCTCTGCCAGGCTGATGTTCCGCTCATCTGGTCGTCCCTCGGACCCCTCTGTCATTCACATTGACTGGTATGCAGCTGTTTCTTTTTGTTCACTCACCCAGAGACCTAGATTTTTTTGGTCTGTTTTGGTTGGGTTGAGTGGTTCTTCAGTGTTTGTATGATGGTTATATTTTGTGTAGTGATGGATATTTGGTGATGATGTCTGAGTATTATGATGTATTGTCTTATCATGATGTTGTATTTTTTATCATGATGTATCTGATGGACATGTTGATGTTCAATTGACTTTGTACTCATGCTGCCTTTTGATATATGTATGTACTAGTCATTACCCGTGTCCCTACGGGCACGGTTTATTTAATGGCTGTGTCCTCCCACAAATTTCAAGTCCACCCCAACTATATATATATATATATATATATATATATATATATATATATATATATATATATATATATATTAAAACCGGGATGTTATCATGGGTTATTGGATAAGAGATGGATGAGAGATTTTGGTTAAGAGAAATTGGATAAAGGTTTGAATTGTATTTGGGGTATAAAAATGAGGGATGTTATAATGAGTTTTTGGATAAGTGAAATTGGATATAAATGAGGGATGTTATAATGAGTTTTTGGATAAGTGAAATTGGATAAGAGAAATTGAATAAGAGAAATTGATGACTAGGCCAAGTTTTTGTATGTTTGGAGGGAATTTTATTTGAAAAATCAAAATTCAAAAACTTAATACTTTGAAAACACAAATGTTAACCAAAATTTGGAGAACAAAACTTGGGGGGAAAAACTCAGGCTCTAAAAAACTCTCCCGCATCAGAAATATTGGGGGGAAAAACTCACCCTCACTGAATCTCTCTCTCTCTCTCTCTCTCTCTCTCTCTCTCTCTCTCGCTCGCTCGCTCTCTCTCTCTCTCTCTTCTCTCTTTCTCCCTCACCTGAACCCCATCCATTTCCCCTGACCTGAGCCCAACCCCAACCCCATCCTAATCGCCGGGCCAACTGAGATCATCGACCATGTCCCCGGGACTTCCATGAGCCCAGTTTGCTGCCTCGCCAAAAGATCGTGCCTTCGCAGCTAAGAGCTATGGAGCATTTAAGTATGTATAAATATGAGAATGATGTAGCTCTTCTTAGCTTCTTGCTCTCTTCCCAGCTTGATTTTTTTCATTACTGAAAGTTTAAGCTCATGGGTGCTGCAGAATCTAGCAAGCAAAAGGGCGACAAAAATGCTGGCAGCAGCAGATCCGAGCCTTCTCTCTCTCATATGTCGATCTCGACAGTAGATCTGAGCCATATCCTCCTCAAATCTCTAGCAGGCAAGCTAGGGATCTGATCGGATTTTGGTATGTAGATCATCATTTTGTAAATTCTGGTATATTGATCATCAAGTTGGTATGTATATCATCAATTTAGTCCAATCTCTGAAAAGGAAATCGAGGCTATTTTGGTATGTAGATCATCATTTTGTAAATTCTTCACTATTGTAAATATTTGCAGAAGAAATAATTTGAGATTGGTCTACTTTATGTTAGATGAATGAAGAATATGGAGAACATCAATTTTTTTTGGTTTTATCTAGATATGGCTACTTTTCTTTGGTTGAAGGGGGTTTTGCCTCTAATTTTAGCTGCAGATGGTTTGTAACTGGCGTATTCTTCAATAGTGAACTAATCTAATCAACGATTGGTCGTATGATATGCCATAAAATAGTAATATGATATTTTAGATGGGAATAAATCATGGTGGAAGTTACTTATAAATTGAAGTATATGATATTTTGAATGGCACCACGCTGGGCTAACCATTCAAAATTATATTGATATTTTGATTAGCTGGGAATAAATCATACACTTTTTTATAATGATATTGAAAATATCATATCCCCTCCCCCAAGTTACTTATAAAAATAGCTGGGAATAAATCATGATTAGAAGTTGCTTTCATAATAATACTGAATTCTTTCAGTTGGTATTGTAAAAAATTTCGTATCTATTATGTTTACAGGAGACATGTTTTTTTACTCATAATACTTTATACAGGTACCTTCTAACAATGGATGTGATCTGTTCATTACTTTCATAATACTTTTTACTCATAATGATACAATGAATAATCAGTTCAGTACTTTAAGCTCCATTTGTATCTATTGATTGTGTTAACTGTGGCTTTTATTGTAGTATAAAGCATTGGTGTGGGGGACAGAATGTTGATGTGATCTGTCAGTTGGTGGTATTTTGTACCTGAAGGTTTTAAAATTAGACCATCAATGTTTCTGCAAGCCATGTTTTTTTGATTTTTTAATGACCAGAATCATTGAATCTGTTTTTTTGATTTGGAGAAGTCTCTGAGGAGCTAATGTCCAGTTGAAGCTGCCTGCAAGCAAGGAAATCATCATAGTCTGCAAGCAGCAAGCTCTCCTCGCTCGGCCATCAGATAGAGATGAAGCTCTCATACGCGTCTCTCGGTGGTGCTTACAAGCTACCACAGGCTTCGGGATTTGCCATGGCCATCAAGCTTCAAGCTAGAACCAGGTTTTCATTATCCGACATCATTTTTTTAATATGGATGTTGGATTTTTGCACATCTGAATCATTGATGGATGTTGGTTTGTGAACCAAACTAGCCGAGATTATCGAGTTCTGATACTATTCAAATGGTATAAAATAGTGATTGAATGTGGCGAAATAATTAGGTAAATAGTGTCTCAAATAGTGTCGCATATTGTTGACATGAAAATTTAGCCACTATTTAGCTCTTTGCTTTTTTCAATCCTTTTACAATCTACCAGGTCGGATACAATCTACCAGGCCACCAAGTTGAGGTCAGATACAATCTATTTCTGTCATTTTGTTGCTCTATGAATGAGTTATCAATCAGTGCTATGAATGAGCTATCAATCAGTTCTATTTCAGAAATTGATAGAGCTATAAAATGTATGAGTTCTATTCCAACTGATAGAACTTTATTCTTATGGAAAATTAAAATGTAAATGTGATATCGGTCAAAATTGAACTATGAATTTCAGAAATGTGATAGAACTCTATTCTGATACTTAAAAATCGAAATGTTTACCGAATACTGTGTTGAAAAATGTTTGCTGGGCATTTCACAAAGACATTTTAGGAATTATTTTTACAATTTTCATGGGGAAGTATTTTTTCGATGAATTTATTATAACCAGGCTGTCAATTTATTGTGGATATATTTTGTTTTAGGGCACTCAGTTGCTTCTATGGGACCTGGCAATGTATGAAATTGTTGTTTCAAGGCACTCAGTTTAATATCATTTTCAAATACTTCAATGATATGTTTTCTAGGTTTAATACTCTAATTGGTTATAAGTTTTAGTACAAATGAGTGCAAATGATACTTATCACTTGCATCCTGATAGTTAACAAATTAGCATCCTGATAGTTAAAATGATACTTATCATTTGCACTCCTCTGCACTATCATTTGCACTCATTTGCACTATTATTTGCACTCATTTGCACTCTCTCATTTTTACACTGCTAAATACTCCATTTTTTAGGTTCACAATATGTTTAAAAATGAGAATTCATGTT
The DNA here is from genome assembly GCA_030789695.1 of Scilla litardierei. Lineage (NCBI taxonomy): Eukaryota > Viridiplantae > Streptophyta > Magnoliopsida > Asparagales > Asparagaceae > Scilla > Scilla litardierei. Next base: position 31,691,471 of record CM061130.1, read on the forward strand.
TCTCATTTACTCATTTTTCATGTTTTAGTTACATGGAGTAAATGAGTTTTAGTTGCTCATTTTCTGTTTTTGGAGTTTTGTTACTTGGAGTATAATGAGTTTTATTGTGCATATGAGTTTAAGTTTTTGGCGTATAATGAGTTGATAAAAGTAATCATATCAATATATTTTCTTAAAACTCATTACCTCATTTTTACAGGACAAAACAAATCCTGAAATAATCCTGTAAATACCAAGGGTAAATGGATTTACTCACAAGCATTAGCCCATTAAATCAATTTTTTCTGAATATTAACCCAACCCCAAGCATTTGATATAACACCAATATTTTCTGTTTAAAATATCAGTTGAGTCAAGTTTGTGTTGTTGTGTTTGTCCAGTTTTTAAATCAGTCCAGTTTGTGTTGAAATAACACCAAGTTGATATGCATTATTCCAATTTGTGTTTTTCTGGGGTAACATGAAATAAAGTCCACGGTTATCCTGTTTGATGGTGTATCAAGATATAAAGTTAAACACTGAAATTTATATCTGGACTTTATATCTGGTCCATTTTTAACATATGGTCCATTGTGTAACATGATATAAAGTCCAGTTTGATGTTAAGTCCAGTTTGATCTTGCATAATCTTAGTGGTTAACATATGTAATTTCAGTTTGTTTGAGCAAACCAAAAAATGAACTTCCTCAGTTTGATGTTAAGCCCCAGATATGTTAACCACCCATGTAATTTCAGTGGTTAACATATGTAATTTCTGTTTGAATAACACATGCCCACGATACACCATTTCTTAAAAATAATCTTAGTGCAAAACTAAAATGAACTTTATATCCTGATCTTGAATCATACATCATATCTTGTTAATTTACTCTTGCTACAAACAATCAAAATTGAGTGAGTACTTTTTGTTGGTTGTTTAATTCAGGTTGTTTGTAGAAATTTGGACTCATATGGCTGAATGCCAAAATTGAAATACTTATAGGCAGAGTAATCATGGCCCATGATAGTTTATTTATAGGTGACAACAACATCCAATCTATTTGAATGATTTTTTGTTCTGCATTTCAAGATTTCTTCTGCATTTCAAGATTTCTTTTTATGTGTATTCTTTTCTAATTTATGGAATAGAAAGGAACTAATGTTTTTCACTACAATCTATCAATAAAGGTGCCTTCTCCAGAGCAAAAACAAAGGAAAAGAAAGGAAAAACATCAAACTGAACAAAAAAGACAAATTCACCCAGACAGTGACAGGCATTATAGTAGTCATTTTCAGGACACTTGAGAAACTCAATGGATATGCCCATAGTGATAATATAGAAACTAAATATTGCACGCTTATTGCCATGATCTACGTCTTCAGATTGCTTGCCAGGAAGAACAGAGCTCTTTAACCCACAACATGCTGTCTGTAATGACAAGTGACAGGCAGAAGACCTAAGCTCACAGAGAATGATAGATTCAAAGCCAGTGGGTGATCCTCCTCCAAAAAACATTTCCTACATAAAAGCAGAAGTCACCAAGCAACATAATAAATTCTCAACATCTGCATGAACCCATGAACACCATGCATAAGAAACTGCATCAGCTTAGAAACTAAGTTCATGAACATGGCTAGAGCAAAGCAGCAACATAAGAGAGAGTTCTCTTTGTCCATCCTCAGGATAGAAGAACTGCCCGATTTCCATAGAAGCAGCTGGGGGAGGCCTGCCTGACATAGTCTGAATATAAAAGACGTCAGCCCATGATTACTCTGCCTATCAGTATTTAAATTATAGGCAGGTTATGAATGTTTCTTAAGACTTCATCCAACTAACCTATCCCCTATCCTTTCACGCAATTTTGTCATGCAATTTTGTTAGACCTATGACAGTCAGTCTAACAGAATCTGATGATTTTTAAGTTTCTATTATGTTTGACAACATTCCAAGGAATTCTTACAAGGAATTCTAACTGTTATTTATAGTCATTATTCTGACTGTTATCTTTTAACTATATTAATTATAGTTTAGCAAATATTGAAAGAACTAACCAGCAGAAATCTCAAAAATCCAGTCTACAAAAGGTTATGCGAGAGGTTATTCTCATTTGAGGGTTGAAGAAACAAATGAGAATAACCTTTGATTGTAAAATTTGGCTCATAATTCTCATTTGTTTGTTGCAGAAGTATACAAATGAGAATATCCGTAACAATCACAGGTTATTCTCATTTGTTTGTATTTATGCTCAGAAATCCAGTCTACTAAGATAGATATTTCTGAAATAGCCTATAATGGTGAAAAGATATATATTTCTAAAGCTAGCTCTTCTGTTCCTTTTTTAATGATGCTTTCCTGTTTGGTGAGCAGCATGATTTTTTTCCCTTTATGTCGTTAACTATGTTTAAACTATAATTGAATTACTTAGTATATATCAATATGGCATATCTAGAAGTTACCATGTAGCGGGAGGAATTTGAGCCTTCGACCATCTGATCACAAAACCATATGGGTGTCATATGCAACTTTAAGCTACCATGTTTATTTTTCTGGCATATGAAGAAGTTACCATGTTTATTTTTCTGGCAAAAAAAGCAAGTTAGAAAAGTGACAGAACAAATGAGAGGGTTGAGGAAATGTTTAGACAAAAGGTGTATTTATGCACTAATTTCTGTTTTCTTAAAATTATATGAGGGCTGAAGAATTCTCCTGTTTATTTTTCTCTCATTTTGGCCAGAACATATTATTGATGCAATGTTGAAGAATTCTTCAACCCTAATATGATTTTGAGAAAACAATTTGTTTGTATTTCTGGCCAAAACATATGATTTTGTAGTATCTCATTTTTCTCTCAAAATAAAATGTTAATATCCAAATTATAATTCACCTGTTTATTTTTCTGGCCAAAATCCTACCACATTGCATCAATAAAATGATGTTTGAAACATTTGATATGTTTGTATTCAATTGAGTCCATCTTTAGCCATGTGCATCCTCTTTAAGCTGGGCAGTTGATTATTAATACACGTCAGTTGATTATTAAGTGAATTATAATTTGGAGATTCATATTATAATTTTTTTATTCGAGCTTATGGATTTTGAGTACAGGGATGTCGAGTCCCGTGATAGGTTCACGTTTTTGTTATGACTTCAGTGGGTTTTAGAAGGTGGAACACATTTTTTTCCTATGTTTTTTTCAAATGTCAAATGTGCTAAAAAGATGAGCTTAGCTTCCATGAATTATTGACATTGAATTCAACGGGAAATAAGATACATTATATATTTGGCTGTCTTTCAGATTGGATTATGCATTTACTACACTTTTTAAAGCATGTTTAGCCTGAAATAGTTTGCTTTGAATTTTATGTCGTTTCAGGTTTTGGATTTGCAATTAGCATTCTTGATACGAAGGCTGGCAAAGTATACTGACCACTAATTCATAGTGAAATTTGGGCTTGGCATATCAGTACAAGAACTTAAATACAGTTTTCCATGAAAATGTCAGGTAGGCATATTGGTATGCCAAATTTGAACATGGGTTCTAATGAAAAATATGCTATCACATAATGCACCCAATTCATATTGGTCTGGACCCGTTTAGGTCAGTCCCGTAGTCCGTAGCACACGCTACGGCTACTGCTTTATGCGGTTACTTTTCTGCTCCGTTTACTTTCTTTAAATGCTATGGTATAACCCCAGCATGTTAATCAAACAGTAAATTGTTGTTCTAAATTAATTTACACTTGCAGTAGAGTCTAACATTCTCTGTGTAGACTTTACCTGACGTACAGTTCCTTTTCTCTTAGGTGTTGTACGTCGGGTGTTGAGCCGGAGTACGTCGACGAGACAGACTTGCTAGAGTACGTGGAGCCCGAGGACGTCGACCCAGAGTACGCACCTGAGGAGGACCAGAGTTAGAGGCTCCTCACTGTTTCTGTTCCAGAGTTTTCCTGCTTACTAGGTTGGGTGCGTAGCACCGTTTACTTCTTTCTGTCTAGGTTGGGTGCTTGCACCAGTAGTTTACTTTCAGTTGTTGTAGCCGTGTCATGCTTTTGTTAGACTCTCAGTACTTCTGGATTGTTATTTTGGAATAAAGATGAATGTTTATTTTTAGTACTTTTGTTGTTCCGTACTAACCTGCAGGGACCTGTTCCTTTGTCTTGGAGTACCACACAGACGCTTATTGGGTTCAAGCCTCACGGCTCCGGCCCAAGCGGGCCTTAGTCACGCTTCGCCTACGTAGTTTTGGGAAGCGGGGTGTGACTGGTTTTAGTGGTGGCCCCTGCAGGTCCTTTTCTTGCAAAAGTTTGGAACAATAAGAGTACCGTATTCATTTAACATCCAGTTTAACATGTACGAGGCTGAATTAGGTTTTCCCAGTCTTCCATAGTAGGAAGACTTAGGTAGACATCCCAGTTTGATAGTCAGATGCCTTGGTTAAGATTTAGTAATCCTCGTCTTAGGATACCCTAGTAGCCTCTCACCCAGCTTGGGCCATGTTAGAGTTCTAGAACCCTTCTTTAGTCGTATGCTTGGGTCCATCAATTTCGGGCCCAACAGAACTTAAGCTTGTTTCTCTTAGGACCCCTCCCTGAGATCTCGATTACAGTCTAGTTCATGAGGAAGACTTAGTGCAGAGTTCTCCCAATCTTTAGACGGCCCGAAAATTTGAACCCCTGACCTTTAGCGTCTTCCTGATCACTACACTTTTGTGTTATCGACCGTAGAGTTCCATCGTAGCTTTCATGAATCATATCTTAGGCGTATTCATCATACGATCACATTCTTGCCCTCGATTCACGTGATCGTTTCATGACACTTATCGATAATTCTTCGAATCCCTCTATTGCAAATCCTGCTTCCTTTAAAAGTGTTTTCGAAATTCATTATTAAATTCTTTGCTCGATTTAACTTCTTTGAAAACCCTTTATTATATATTTAAAATTTCTTGCTTTTCGGTTGAACTAAAGTTCCTTCTTGGATTTTAAAATCTCCTTGGTCGTAATTTTCAAGTTACTATCTGGTAATTATTTCTAACCGGTATCTTCCATATTTCAGTTTTTAAAACCTTGTTATCATTTTGATAATTCAGTATATATATTATTCTTTTTCTAAACTACAAAATTTATTTCTAACCATTTACCGTGCGTACTTTTAGAATATTTTCTAAACTAAAGAGAACTTAAATTTATATATATATCAGTTCTATGTTCATCGTGCTCACATTTCAAAAATCTTTGTATAAACTTATTTTCATTTGCAACACAATCACTACCTCATCCTCCTCATCTTCCTTCGCCTAACTCTTTTTCTGAGTTGTAATATTTTACCATCTGCTCGGTATTTCTGCGTATTTTTATAAGTATATAATATATGATACCATATTTTACACGTAATCCTTCTTCCATCTCTTTAGTTATTTTAAGCAATATTTTTGTCCCATCCAACATGCTATCTTCTTATCATCGCCTTATCTGAAATCGTTCTTGCCGATCTTGTTTCGTTTCGCTTTTTGTTTCGGCTTCCTTTCTTTTATGAAGACATCAGTACATGTAGTTGCCTATGTCATCTCTAGTTAGTAGTGAGCCCATTGGTTTGTGATGTCGTCGTATTGCATGTGTATAGGTAGAGTGTGTGACCTGTACGAGTGTGCTGCTTTTAGGTTATTAGTGATTGTCTCTTGTGTCGTGTATGTATACTCAGTGTGGTCCGTGATATACGTATGGAGTTGTCCGGATGATGGTATTCATATAGGTATGGATAGTGCTATAGCAAGAAATTCCTTAGACTTAGTCTTTCGTACTATTGAATAGCTTATCTTGGCTGCATGTGATTGTATTAAAACTTTTGTTTTCTTTTAAACCAAATCTTTAAATTTTTTGAAACTAGCTCACAAGATCACAAATCATTTATCCTCCCTCATCCATTACCATCACTCCACACGTTTTTCCAAATGTTTTAAAAATATGTCAGTGGCCTTAAGTTTTCCTTTCTCTTCTCTTCTTTCTCCCTTAGAAATGTTATGTTTATTGTTGTTATATTATTGGGCCTAACTATTATTGTTATATGATCTTGTGTACGGGTAGGTATAGTGTGTGATGAGATATGTAATAGCGATGATTAATTGATTTTGGGACACAAGGATATGCGACTAGATTTCCTTGGATGAAAAGAATGAGGTATCCAAGACTTATTTATAATACCGATGTGTGAAGGACCAAATGGAGAACTCTGATTGGATGAAATTATGTATATGGAGATGAGTACTTAATCGATCTGAAACTTGGACGAGTGATAGATAGAGTAGCTAGGACATGATAGTATGATTTAGAGTGATCATGAGATTGAGCAGAACACTTAACGCATCAAGACTTGATTATTAAGTTGACGTGAGAAGACCTTGGAGATAACACGACATGTTGAGATGAATGAACGGTTAGGTAGACAGATTTGGTTTGATTATGAGATTAGATAATAGGGGTAAGGATAGATGTGGCTTGATGGTTCATAGATTATGGAGGATGAATTTATGAGAAAGTATGATGGAGAATTTATTTGGGAAATGATGATTGTTGATTTGTAGATGGTAATATGGATTTATAGTTGGGTGCTAGAATGTGATTCTAGTTGTAGCTTATTCGGTGGAAAGACGAGTTATGATGGAGTGTTGAGGAACACTGATTGAAGTTAAAGGATTAGCGATCGTTACGTGTAGATATGTGAGTTATAGGCATAAGTGTTTATAGATATTTTTTTATTAAGTATAAGTGATTTCGAAGACTGAATCATTTCTAAGGTGGGTAGAATGTAACGGCCGTTTTCCGACCGTACATATTTTCTACGCGTACGACTCTTTTTGTGTGCGTATTTTATTTGGCCTCTTCTTGGTTTCGGACTATACGATGTGCTATGTCATTGTGACCGTATGGAAGAGTAGTTATTTGTGGGATTTTTAATGAACTTTATTTCTCGAGTCGTTCTCTCGCAAATCAGGTTTGATTGCAGGATCGTCGTAGGTTTAGACTTAGTCGTCGGATCTTTTTATTTTTCTGTTCGTTTTTCGTGGACCAAACGCGCGATTGACCATCATACCCCCGAGCCTCTCTTCGTCATGGTTGTCCCGATATTTTTTTTCATAATTTTCTGACACCCTTAGCCCACCCAAATAACTAATCAAAAATCAAGCCCAATTAGCCTTAATCAAATTCAAATTCAAATCATTAACCCAAATCCCATTTGGATTCTTACGTATCCCATATGATTCACTAGGATATCCTCACCTTATATTACCCTTAATTAAATCCCTCCCATCTCACACATCCTCTCTCCTAGCCACTTAAGTACACCCCTTTTTATACCCCATATAGCATATATCATCTCTTTTAAATCAAACCCACCCAAACCCCTACTAGGTCACGCATGAAACCAAATTTCAGCCTCTGGATCTCCCAAGGTTGTGCCCTCCTTCATCTCACCGCCGACGAGGCTCCGACCACCACCTTCCCTCTCCTCTCTCTTCTCTCCCTCCTCTCTCTTCCCTCTCTCTTAAAACCCATCAAAACCTTTCCAAAACCCCATGGCAACAAAAAACGGACAACCACCCCTTTAACCGACGACCGGCCCATTTTCCAGACATCTCCGGCGCCGCACGGCCACCATCCGACCTCCTCTCCTCCTCGGCAACCTCCTTCCCCTTCTCCCTTCATCCCCCATCCTCAAAACTCCATTGAAACCTCCATGAAAACCCCACAAAGGACAGCCATGTCCAGATCTGTGCGCCCGCCGGAAAAATGTCCACCGCCGTCGCTCCGGCCACCCCCTTCGGCAAACTCCGCCACTGTCAAACTCTCCTTTGACCCCCCAATCATCTCCAACTCCCCTTACCCTCTTTCCTCATCCATACCTCCTCGAAACATCTCTCGAACTCCACTTAACGACAGTTTTATAGATCTGCACCACCACCGGGAAAACTCACGCCCACCGTCCATCCGGCCACCTACGACGACTATCCTATCTCCGTTGGACTCCTATCGAAACCCCCTACCAACTGCAATTTCCCTCACGCTTATAGCCCACCTGTAGCTCCCAGAATCCTCGTCGGAACACGCCGTATTGGCTGTTTTTCACAGATCTGGAAGCTGAACTTTGCCACCCGCGCACGATCACCTCCGACCACCCCCGGTGACAAATCCACTACCGTTGGCTTCATCTTGAAGTCCTTTACCTTCTACAACTTACCGTTTTCTCTGTTCATTGCTGGAATTCCGCTGAGATGCGAGACAACGGACGTTACACGAATCTGTCCTCTCCGGCTTCTCAGGGCCACCCACCGCCATACGCTCATGCCGTCGGCCAACCACCGGGCCGAGCATCTTTCTCTGGTCCTACTTCATCTACCGACAGCCCTCTTGGACTCTCGGAGTTCACGTGCATTGCCGCACGCACATACTTTTAGCCGACGACGTCGTTATCATGAAGATCCGTTGCGCTACTCGCAACAGGAGGAGGATCGCGGTTAGCTCGCTGATTTCACGCCACCACCCCGCTGTCCAGAGGTACCTCACTGCACTACCCACGGCCGAGAAGTTCCAGATGATGCCGACGTTTCGCCGTTTAGACCGGACTTCCGCTTGTTGGACGACATCACGAGGTTGGTTTCCCTAACGAGTAGTAAAACCCACACCGTTGCTAACCAAAACCTAAACTAAAATTTGTCAACTTGAACTAAATTTATTTTCAGCATCTGTAAAACGTTGCCCACCGTAGGAAAGATCGACGAACGGACTATTTTTCAGTGCACATAGGGTAGACGTCAATTTAGACTGAACAAACATCAAAAACGTGACTTTTGACTGTTAGGGTAGTCCCGCCAAATTTAGAAACAAACCCTAATAGGATTGATGAAGAACGCGACCTGACACCATCACCGTGACCCTGTTTTAGATGGACTACCACAGACGCGATGCTTGGACGGGACGCTCCGGACGGACGACACACTCGCCATCCACAGGAAAGTGTAGTCACTTGTACCTTCGGCCGTGTTTAGGCCTTAGATTTTTAGAACTGTTAAAATATAAACAAAGAGAACCAGACGTGAAATGATAGCGTCCGGGACGCCCCTTGACAGCTTAGACTTGACGACGAAGTCTAAGCTAAACAACAACTTTTGACACCTTAGGGTTATCTTGTGTGTGCGTGCGTGTGGGCCCCCTTGAAGAACCATCCCCGTCTTGTCATGTCGCGTCTTGTTTTGCACAGCCTGCGGGCAATAGGGCACTCACCAGTGAGTGGGTGATCTCTTGTACTGATACACAGCTTACGGGGCAATAGGGCACTCACAAAGCTAGAGTGAGTGATCCCTTGTACGGACTTGTCTTGTGCACTTGGGTTGGGATAGGGTTGAGGGTGCGCATGGGGAGAGGGTATGATCCCCCTCGAACCGTAAGGCGTGCACCCTTCGAGTCACACGTGTCTTATTCCCGTGCACAAGGTTGAGTGTTCCCTCGGTTGAGAAGGTGCTGGCCGCCTTCTAACTGAAAGGCGTGAACCTTTGTGACACACTTCTTGTCTTGTCTTGTCCCGCGCACAAGGTTGAGCGTTCCCTCGGTTGAGAAGGTGCTGGCCGCCTTCAAAATGACAGGCGTGAACCTTAGTGACACATGTCTTGTCTTGTCTTGTCACGTTTTGTCTGGACCCGTTTAGGTCAATCCCATAGTCCGTAGCACACGCTACGGCTACTGCTTGACGCGGTTACTTTTCTGCTTCGTTTACTTTCTTTAAATGCTATGATATAACCCCATCATGTTAATCAACTAGTAAATTGTTGTTCTAAATTAATTTACACATGCAGTAGAGTCTAACATTCTCTGTGTAGACTTTACCTGATGTACAGTTCCTTTTCTCTTGGGTGATGTACGTCAAGTGTTGAGTCGGAGTACGTCGACGAGGTGGACTTGCCAGAGTACGTGGAGCCCGAGGACGTCGACCCAGAGTACACGGCTGAGAAGGACCATAGTTAGAGGCTCCTCACTGTTGCTGTTCCAGAGTTTTCCTGCTTACTAGGTTGGGTGCGTAGCACCGTTTACTTCTTCCTGTCTAGGTTGGGTGCTTGCACCAGTAGTTTACTTTCAGTTGTTGTAGCCGTGTCAGGCTTTTGTTAGACTCTCAGTACTTCTTGATTATTATTTTGGAATAAAAATGAATGTTTCTTTTTAGTACTTTTGTTGTTCCGTACTAACCTGCAGGGACCTGTTCCTTCGTCTTGGAGTACCACACAGACGCTTATTGGGTCCGAGCCTCACGGCTCCGGCCCAAGCGGGCCTTATTCACGCTTCGCCTCCGTAGTTTTGGGAAGTGGGTGTGACATCATTCGTGGTCACAGCAGAAATTAGGGACTTAGCCCGCAGATGAAATTTCACATCGAGCTGCCAGCTCAGATAGTTTCTGCCTAATGCATCCAGCACTTCTAAATCGACACTTGCAATTTTAGCCATTTATCTAGCAGAGCACAAATATGCATGAATTAATATTTTAATCAAAGAGACATTTTCATGCGGAGGCAATATTTAATGAAAAGCTAAATGCGTGGATCTGCCCGTCCCTTATAAAAAGAGTCCAAAGTCCATACAGTCCATATTACACAATTTGCATTTTAAAAGGAAAATACAACTTTGGAAACCCCGTGGGTCCCATATAATATCTCCAGCTTCAATTGTGGCCTCCATCTTCATGGAAAGTGGTCTTCTGTTTTTGACATTTACATAAATTTCTCACTACAATTTCTCTCAAAAATAAAAGAAAAGTGCGGGAAATAAAATGTGGGACTTAAACAGCCGATCCAAAAACCGCATTTAGCCATTCTTGCAGAAATATTGTGCTCATCAACATTTTCATTCACAGACATCGCAGGCAGTTATATTCGCATGAGGATAGATAATTTAATCACTTAATAATTATTGGACCACTGAGCAATGTTATACACCGTTAGGTTAGGTAACTAACGGCAAAGCGGTCGCATGATCTTCCTAATTATTAAACTTAAATATAATGCACAACCCCACATAAAATATCCACAGAATAAGCCAGTGATGCAACATATGAAATAATGATTTTCAGAAGAAAACATTTAATAGAGGGTTGTGCAAGTTGGGTTTATCCAAAAAAATTGGAAAAGAGCTCAAACATTGCAACATGTTCTCCGAGAAGGAAAAAGTTTTCCTTTTTAATTTATCCCCAAAAAGAGTCCCAAGGTGCCCAAAATCCCCTTTTTACATTAACTTTTAGGTCGCCAAAAACGCCATTTTACTCAAATTTTTAGCCCAAAAAGCCTTTTTTTGTAGCTTTTATCTTTGGTTCCCCAAATTATTATTATTTTTTTTTTCAAAAAATGGAAGTTAACTACGGGTTTGGAGACTGCAGTGTGGCTACAGGCTTCAGGCCCGCCGTCTGAAAATTAATAAATTTTTTTGCATGCGGGCCTGAGGCCCACAGTCTGCTTGTGGGCTTCAGGTCCTAAAGGCTATTTTCCATTTTTTTGGGCTTCCGGCCCAAGTAGGGGCGGCGGCTAGGGTTAGCCGCCGCCGCCCCTAGGTTAGCCGCCGGGCGGCGGCTGATGGGGGGAAAGGCGGGGCCGCCCCCTTTGGGGGCGGCGGCGTGCAGCGATGCGAAGGCCGAAGGCCCCCCTTCGGTGGGGGTTTTGCCCGCGGCGGTGCGAGGGCCGCAGCCCCCCTTCGGGGGGCGTCTGCGGCGGCGCGATGAGGCCGTAGCCCCCATTCGGGGGGGCTGTCTGTGCGGCTGCGCGGCAGGCCGCAGCCCCCCTTCGGGGGGGGGGGGCGTCTACGCGACGGCGCGACTGGCCGCCGTCCCCCTTCGGGGGGGGCGTTGCACGGTGGCGCGAGAGGCCGCAGCCCCCCTTCGGGGGGCGTTGTGCAGCGGCGCGACGGCCGCACCCCCCCTGCGGGGAGGGGGGTTTGTTTCGCGCGGTGGAAAAGGGGTATGCCGCAATGGTTGGGGGGAAATTGATTTTTAGACGAAGAAATTTGTCATTTTTAGGAAATACGCAGTACCCGTATCGATCTTGCGAGATCTAGAGGAAGAACGATCATACTTATGATAAAAACATCGTTTTAGTGATTTTTACCTCTATATCCGTCCTCCGGATATAGCGACGGTTGAACGAAGCCCTACGCGGATGACGACGCTCTATTTGAGGAAGCCTTGCACCGCGTGTGTGGATCTCCCGTCTCCCTTTGCCTTCGCAACGATCGAGAAAAAATTTTTGTGGAAAAATTTAGAGGCTCGTGCTGATAACGTGTTATGAATCAACTACTGGGGGATGAACCCCCAGCCCTTTATTTATAGGTAGAATATGAGAGTAGAAAGATAGGATACATAGATATGGGCGTATCTATAAGATACCCGCAATCCTAACCGACTTTGGTATTTCCATTCACAACACTTTAATTATTTATTGGTAATAGCTAAAATATAGTATTATAGATTTATTGAAAATAGTATCATACATATAGACATGCATGTATATCGACAGTTGCTCTCCGTAAAAACCAATCGATCATATTTCACCTACTAGTCTACAGTGTTCAATTACTTGTCAACTAGTCTCATAATTACAGTCGACTACTTTCTGACATGCTTCTAGCTTAGTTTCCTAGCATAATGACTAGTCGACTGGGTGTCAAAGTGATCTATTAGTTTGCCTAAGAAACTTAAGTAATGGCTTCAACTCTGGGAAAGCTTTTCAAAATGATTTTAAAATATTTTAGACAATTAAAAGGTTTTCCTAAGAGTGTGAAGCTTCAATAAGTGGATGTACAAAGGGCCAAAAGACATGACTAAACATACATCAAAAGTGTACTGGCCTAGAATTAATGTACATGTATGGATGCGTATTTTTGGATGTATAAGTGTGTGTATAAATTCTTGGGGTATTTTTATTATTTTTCTTAATCTTTGTGGTGAAGGAATTATTTTTAACAATTTCAACTCACCATTTGGAATTGGTAAATGAACTATATGGAATTGTTAAATGAAGTATACGTAGGTAAATACATGTATAATGGATGATATCAAGTATTAATTCATGAATTTTTATTAATGGATGATATCAACTATGTGGAGAGGGGATTAAGGGATGATTCATCCATAGGATGAGATTTCGGGGGGGGGGGGGGGGGGGGGGGGGGCATTTGAGAAAAGAAAAAAGGAAAAGAAAAAAAGAAAGAAACCAAAACAACCTCACTTCCTCTCTCCCTATCTCCCCCCATTCTGGCCGAATGTTTCCACCAGCCCCTTCCCCTTTGCACCACCACTCCCACCACCAAAAAACCTCATCTTCATCCCCTTCCACCACCTCGAACACCACCATGCCCTTCTTTGCTCATGTAAACCAAATTTACCCCCATTTCTTCACCTCAATTTCACCTTTTTCTCAAAAACTTTTGGATCTTGGAGTTGAAGAGACAGGAGTCTTGGAGGAGTAGACGGAGCTTAAGGAAAAGCTTAAAGGCCTTCAAGGAGAAGAAGGGCCAAAGACGATTTGAAGGACTTGTTGAGGTAGGTTCTCTTAGCATTACTAGTAGGATTTAATTTAGGATTTGGTTCTAGTCTAGGTTAGTATAATATAAGAAGGGGTATTCACAAAAAAATACCGTAATGTTTGGTGCATATTTCAAATTAATAACCTGAACGTTTAAGTCGTATACAACAATACCTTTTTGCGTGTTTTGGCTAACAGACGACGACTGCGTTAAATTATACACATTTTTTCCCTGATCCAAGCTCACAAAAAATACCCTAACATTTGAAGTATCTTTCAAGTTAATACCCTAACGTTTTGGGTATCTTTCAAGTTAATACCCAAGCGGGCCTTCATCGTCGACAACAACCTCTATAAGACACTATCATGCTTTTTTGGTTCAAATTTGATGCCCGTGCAGTTCCAGTACATGACTACACCGTCGAAAACGGGATTGATGTTGCAGTTCCAGTACATGACTCAACCATCGAAAACAGGCTTGGTGTCCCTCCATCCGTTGTTCTCTACGGATTGGGGTTAGCTCCTTCGTACTTTGGATCGGCTGATGGTCCAACACAAGCAGAGCACTTGGATAAGGAAAATCAAACAAACACCTCGACGGATCGTACACCAGCCTAACGAATTTGTACCTGCAGAAACTGCTCGACAGAGGAATGCAGTCTTCTTCCATCATCACATGATTCCAAAGGTACAAGAACCTCTCGCTCATGTCCTGTTGGCAATGGAAGCAAATGAGCACGTTGGTGGATGCCAAGATGTTTAGGACATCGATGTCATCTCCTATGAATCTGAGGGATGCATCAGGCAATTCAACAAGCTCGCCTTGGTCGAGCGTGCTGTCTAGAAACAAGAGGACTCGGTCAGTGGCGTCGAGTGAAACCGAGCAATGTTTAGCTCAGATGCCGAGTATATAACAACTTATTGCATATATCAACTACATGAATATTTCATTAGCTTCAAAGGTCGAGTAGTATCACAGTCCACACCATCTAGAAAAACACTAAGCTATTTCAATTGGAGAATCTAATATATCATGCATTACATTACAAGGGTAAAATATATGTCAAAACATGAACCCTACAACTGGATGAGATTCTTGAGGTAGTAAATACTGATGATAAACCAACCAACAAGAATGGACACGAAAGCAACCATGAATATCAAGAAGTTTGAACCGCCAAAAAGAAGCCCTATGGAGAAGGCGACCCCAAAAGGCAACAAAGACCTCGTCGCTGCAGCTTTGCTCACCCAAGTACCTTTGAAGAACATGAAGACGGCTAAATTCACCACATTCCATCTGGCATGCCCACCATATCTCATTCTATTTAGGTAGTTTGCTATAAAGAGTTGCAGTTGCACGTGAATAGGCTGATGTTCTTGGTCTTCGTCATCTTGGCGGGCGCTACCGAGGTCTCCTCAAACGCATCGATGATGTCGTGAATGACATGTTGTGTTAAGGCCAAAAATGACCAAAACAATTGATGTTGTCACGCCCCGCTTCCCTAAAATGGAGGCGAGACGTGAGAAGGTCCGCACAGACGTGGAGCTGTGAAGCCACACGCCTGATAAGCGTCAATAAATTAAATGCAGGTCCCTGTAACCACGAACAGAAAAAAGATAATAACACAAGAGAGACAGAAATAAAATCTCAAATCTCAGAATTGTCCAACATTAAAATTAAGTTCAACATCCAGAAAAGCCACCAGGCTAAAGGAAAGAGTCTAAAGGCCCAGAACAAGGCCAACAAGGACAACCATAAACAGAGTATTGGTGCTATGCACCGACAACAAAAACAGTCTAACAAAAGGGTAAGCTCAACGAAGACACTAGGACTGGTCCCCGGTGTCCACGTACTCCTCGATGAACGCGGGTTCTGACTCAGCGTCAGTAAACACCACGTCCTCTCCAACGAATTCTGGCTCAGGATCTAACATGTGTCACCCAAAAGAGAGAGGGGCACATGTCAGCAAGTCTAAAAGACTTGGGCAACGAAACTGAAAGTAAACTAACAACCTAACAGTTCAAGTAGGATGCAATGACATGACATTTAAGTATGATGCAACAGTTAAAAAGGACAAGAAGGGACAATCACGCACGATGTAGCAAAAGCTACCAAATCACTAATTCACGAGTCACTTATCACGATTTTCACTTATCACGAATCACTTATCACGATTTTCACTTTGTGCTCAGAGTTTCCGTCTTTTAGCTAGAGTGGCTGATCAGGCCAACTCCTATGCTCAAGCGACCGTTTAACCCTACCCCTCCACGTGTATTGAGTGTTGGGATTAGCAACACACTATGCTCGCTTCTGGATCACGAGCCAGGAAGTGTATTGGGCATAGGGGTGCACCTAGCCTCTAGTCACGATGTAGGAGTCAAAATCCAACTCGCCGCAGCTTACATTTTAAAGTAGCGTGTGCTACACAAACACGATGAACAAGCAAGTATGCAATGGCATGAACAGATATTCGCGTACCGTTAATTGAAAATAAACATGACATGCAAGCATAATGAAGGTGACGGATGACGGATCTAGCTTCGTTGTCAAGCTAGATCAAGGGCGTCTAGGCAGCTATCCTTTCTCTGCCTAGTCTCTTTTACGCTAAAACAAGGAAATGGCCTAAAACCCTAAGTGGCGAGTTTCACTTGCCTAGCACTGAGGATGACGATCACGAAGGTTCGTCTCACGGACGCTAATCTATGGGGAAGTCGCTGTTATGGAGGAACAATCATCAAAACAACATCCATTTTCATTAGGGTTTTACAAAAACACAAATGGGTTAAGAGAACATTATAGGATCGAGTTATTACCGAATTGTTAGCGGAAGAACGATGCCGAGCAAGCACGGCGACGGAAGAACGATCCGGGAACTAGGGTTCAGATCTGGAAATGGGGAGAGAATCTGGAGAAATTAGATTTTGGGGGTTTTGGGGGGTTTTTCCGATGGCCTAGAGGTGATGGCCGGCCTAAATGGAGGGGGAGAGGGGCTCTTGATGAAGGAGGAAGGCTAGGGGAAGATGGATGATGATTTGGGGAAGAAGGAGGCTCAGGAGAAATGAAAGAAGAAAGAAAAACGATTGGGGGGTTTAAATAGGAAAAGTCGACGGCTGGGCAAACCCTAGGTTTACGACAGCGATTAGTCGGTCAAAGAAGGGTTGTTGACCGACTAGTTTAACAACTAGTCGGTCGATCGACCAACTATGACCGACTAAAATCAAGCATCGAAAAAAAGAGAATAAATCTGGGTAGTGAGTTAGTCGGTCTGTGAAGGCCCGTCGACCGACTAGTTTGCAACCTAGTCGGTCGGTGAGTGTTCATAAACCGACTAACGATAAACAGTAACTCAGGTGAAATTTATCAAAGGAACTAGTCGGTCTGAGAGCAAGTTCTGACCGACTAGTTTCACATCTAGTCGGTCTGTAGTTGTTCTTAGACCGACTAAGAGTAAACAGTAACTTCTGTACAATTGATTCAATGAACTAGTCGGTTCCAGTAGAGTTCCTGACCGACTAGATCTCAATCTAGTCGGTTGGTCCCCCTTCTTGAACCAACTAAAGTGCACTAAAAGTGCCGAATTGAAGCGCGAAGCTTCGGGAAGATTCCTACGGCTTCTAGGATCACTCTAACTCTAAAATATGAGCGATTTGAAGTTCGTCATGAGCGACTTACTCCAAAACTCAACGATCTAAGGAAGAAGCTAGAAAATCGCAACGAAACGATCGAAAATGAAAGCTACGGAGACGAAAACCACACATGAGGAGAAAATCCACCAAAACATATATATAATATAGATAATCCAAATGCATGAAAACCAGCCGTTACAGATGTGCTGACGTGGGTCCTTTCCTACTGAGTCAGAGCCTCCTCAGCCGGTTATGTGGTACCATACGTTGGAAGAACCATGGTCGTTGATGGATAGTAGTTGATTTGCAGTGCTCGTCTCAGATCTAACATCGCAATCTCCTTTGTAGAAGAAATATAAGTTAGAGTATGAAAAGTCCGAGTATTAGATCTTGTACCTTGGGATTTGGAACCTCCTGTATTTATAGACCTCCCAGGTCTTTTCAGTGACGTTAGAAGGATAACGGTCACCAATTATGGTGCCATGATCTCACTCTTTTAATAGGGAGAATCACAGCCCACGTTCCTGCTATTTATGAGCTCGCCTTCAATCCCACGTTCAATTGATGGGAGTGCAATGGGCAACTGGTAGGCAGGCTTTGATTGAGTCGGTATCAGGCTTCTCTCGTCGGCTTTGTGGGCCTTAGTCACTCGTCGGACGAGTCATCTTGAGTGCCGTCCCAATGACTCAACATATCAGTTAGGGGAAGAGTCCCAGTGAGCCCAGAAGCTCTTATAGCAGCCGAAGCAGGAGCAGCCTAATTTTGGGGTGTGGTTGTTCTTGTTCTTCTGTTTGTCCATGTCTTTCTTGTTGGAGCATCAGCAGCCTAAGAGATAGGAAAGCACTTACTAATCCTCGGTGAAGATGGAGGAGGCCAGGGCCAGGAGAGCAGTGGGGTGGGCTGGGAGATGGGAGGAGGGAGGTGGGGAGAGGGGCGGGGAGAGGGGTGGACCCTCTTAGCCCCTTTGTTAGGAGAGCAGAGCTTCTTCAATTGAGAGAGACGATGCCCTCTACCATCCACCACCGTTCATCCCCGGGGTCTACAACAATGACATATTCTTCTATCGTATGGAGCTCTGCGTCATTGGTTTTTATGGGCATGTCCAGACTGGCATTGATTTTGTGACCCCTGGCCAGAGCCCCAACGATGAGCCCATCACCACGATCATCATCATCTCTGGGGAACAATAAAGAGAAGGCGAGTCAAGAAACCACAATAGCAGCAGTAACAACAGGGCTCCATGGAGATTATGGCCGATGGTTATGAAACTGTAAGTGGCGGTGTGGTGTTTGATAATGCCACTAATCAGTCAGGCAGCGATGGCATTAGTAATCCATTGTCGTCATCGTCCAATGATGTATTTCCTCTCGAAGAACTACTACCCAGTATTGATGCCTTGCATAGCTTTCCACTGCTAGTACTGCCACCACCATCAAATTTCAAGGCGTGGCCATCTTATTCGGTTCCTTTAATGACTGCAGCTGATCATGTCCAACATTGGCCTGATTTTGATCATGATTGGTCATTTGACCCGATCCTGGAGATAGAATTAGACAGCCTTTCGCTCAAGGACCTCCTCCAGTAATATGTTCATTCCATGGTGCCATCCAGTGGGTGCAATCGATTTTGCGTTGCCTTTCTCCGAGGGATATGTGGATGTCGGTGCATTAATTTTGTTTCATTGGCATACAGATCCTCTTGTTTTCTACATGATTCATCGGAATTCTTTTCCGTAAAGCAAAGGAGAGTAGAATTAACAGATATGTTGATGGTCATAAGAGGCAATTTTGCTACCGTTTTGGGTATTAAATTGAAATATAACATAAACATTATGGTATTTTTTTTGTGATTTCCCCTATGAGGAAGGGGGGAAATCATCCAGATTTCATTCTTTTGGACGGAAAATAGAAAAAAGGTATCAAGTTAAACCCGACATACAACGTTAAGGTTTAAATATGTACAACTTAAAAGTTCCTGTTATAGATAGCCCTAGCGTTAGGGTATTTTTTTGTGCATACCCCATATAAGAATTGTGTGTAAAATATTCAAGTTTAGATTTGTAGTATGAAATTGATAGTAATTAAAAAGGGTAATTTGACATGTTATATTGTAACGAATGGATTTTCATGTATTTGGATTATCTATATTATATATATGTTTTGATGGATTTTCTCCTTATGTGTGATTTTCCGTCTCCGTAGCTTTCGTTTTCGTTCGTTTCGTTGTGATTCTTTAGCTTCTTCCTTAGATCGTTGAGTTTGGAGTAAGTCATTCGTGATGAGATTCATATCGCTCATATCTTAGAGATAGGTTGATCTTAGAAGCCGTAGGAATCATCCTGGAGCTTCGCGCTTCGATTCGAGACTTTTCGTGCACCTTAGTTGGTTCAAGAAGGAGGACCAACCGACTAGATTCCAATCTAGTCGGTCAGGAACTCTACTGGAACAGACTAGTTCATTAAATCAATTATTCAGGAGTTACTGTTTACTCTTAGTCGGTCTATGAACAACCACCGACCGACTAGATGTGAAACTAGTCGGTCAGAACTTGTTCTCAGACCGACTAGTTCCTTTGATAAATTTCACCTAAGTTACTGTTTATCGTTAGTCGGTCAATGAACACTCACCGACTGACTAGGTTGCAAACTAGTCGGTCGACGGGCCTTCACAGACCGACTAATTCATTTCCCAAATTTATTCTTTATTTCGATGCTTGATCTTAGTCGGTCATAGTTGGTCGACCGACCGACTAGTTCTCGAATTAGTCGGTCAACAACTCTTCTCTGACCGACTAATCGACCCCGTAACCCTAGGTTTGGCCCAGCCGTCGCAACTTTTTCTATTTAAACCCCCGATCGTTTCTTCTTCTTTCTTTCACTTCTCTTGGCCATTCTCTTTCCCTTTTGACCTCTGATCTTCCCCAACCTTCCTCTATCCCTTTTCCTTCATCCCCGGAGCCCCTCACACCCTCATTATCATCGGCCACCTCCCTTAGTCCGCCGGCCAACCCCAAAACCCCCCACAAATCCCAATTTCTTCAGCTTTTCTCGCCATTTCCAGATCTGAGCCACAGTTCTCCGGATCGTTCTTCCGTTGCCGTGCTTGCTCGGCATCGTTCTTCCGCTACGATACGGTTAGTGAATCGATCCTCTAATATTCTCTTAACCCACATGGTGATTTTTGTTAAACCCTAATAAAAATAGATATTAGATGTCGTAAATTCGATTATAATTCTGGATTGGTTATTGTTCTGATATTGTTTTGTCATGGCAGCGATCCCATCTCCGTAGTTTAACATTTTGTGACGTGCCTCGTTGATCGTCATCCTTGGTTCCAGGCAAGTGAAACTTGCCACTTAGGGTTTTAGGCCATGCCTTAGGCCATTTTCTTATTGTAGGCGTAAAAGAGACTATGCGACGAAATGATACTCGCCTAGGCGCAAATTTCAGGATTTAGCTTGACAACGAAGCTAGATCCGACTACTTTTAATTATTTGCACTTGCTGTCATCCATGCATCTTATCTACATGCTTAAATTCAATCAACGGTACGCGAATTATCTATACATGCCATGCTACCCATGTTGAATGTTGCATTCACAGCACACGCTACATTACTTGTACTACTTGATCCGGCTAGGCACCTGCTTTTAGCGGGCACAACCCTATGCCAAATACACTTCCTGGCTCGTGATCCAGAAGCGAGCATTACGCGTTCGGGGGTAATGCCCTGGCTCTATACACATGGAGGGGTAGGGATAAGCGATCACCTGAGTGTACGAGTTGGCCCGATCGACCACTCTAGCCAGAAGACGTAATCTATGTGCACGACGTGTTTACTTGACGTGTTTACTTGACATGATTTACTTAACTTGTACTTGTCTGTGTTTCTACTTGTAAAACTTGTCATCCATGCCATACTTGCTACTTGCTACTTGTAACTTGCACCTTACCTTGCTTGTTACTTCCACCCTATATTTGCCATGTTATGCATCATACTATAACTGCTAGGTTGTTAGTTTACCTTCCTTTCAGTTTCCTTGCCCAAGTCTTTTAGACTTGCTGACATGTGCCCTTTACTCTTTTGGGTGACACATGTTAGATCCTGAGCCTGAGGTTGCTGCTGAGGACGTGGTGTTCGCTGACGCTGAGTCAGAGCCCGCGTTCATCGAGGAGTTTGAGGACACGGGAGATCAGTCGTAGAGACTGTTTGTGTTGTTGTTTAGACTGCTTTAGTTGACGGTGAGTAGCACCAATACTTTGTTCGTGTTGGTTTTGTTGGCCATGTTTGGGCCTAGAATCTTTCTTTTAGCCTGGTGGCTTTTTCTGAGATGTTGAATATTATTGTGGACAAATTATGAGATTGGTTAACTTATATCAGTCTCCTTTACCATATTATTATTATTATCTTTGTTCCGTTTGCATTTACAGGGACATGCATATATTCAGATTTGACGCTTATCAGGCGTGTAGCTTCACAGCTCCACGTCTGAGCGGACCTTCTCACGTCTCGCCTCCATTTTAGGGAAGCGGGTCGTGACAGGTTTTGTTGGTGGCCCATGCAGGTCCATATGTAACTGCAAACTAACGGAATAACTATAATAATATTTGATTGTCCACAAATAAAAAAAATTCGACATCCGAGTCATAAGCTATGAGTCTAATTGTTTCGTTTTCTGTGTCATTAGATAGCAGGAAGGCGAAATACCCGAGCTGCTGGTGGTGCGCCCCCTCATGACGAGGAGCCTGATCGGGAGCCCACCAATGGTGAGATGATACGAATGATGCTTCAGATGATGCAGGTGCAGCAGGGCGTGCTCCTGTAAGTCTAGAATGCTCCAGTTGTTCGAGCTGATCGGGCAGTTCAGGAGGCCCCTCGTTCCGAGCCAGGAGCGAAGCAGTTTCGAGAGCTGGGTCCTACATATTTTGATGGTACTGAAGGTCCTCTAGCTGCTGATGAGTGGGTCAGGAATATTGAGGACAATTTGAAGATGTCCAAGGTCAATGAGGTTGGCTGGGTTGACTTGGCGAAGAGGCAGCTGAGGGACAATGCCCGGAATTGGTGGGATGCTGAGAGGAGCTGTTGGAGGAGCCGATATTTTGGGCTACCTTCAAGTCCAGATTCGATGAGGAATATTTTCTGAAGGCTGCCCGGAGAGAGATGTTGTAGCGCTTCATTGATTTGAAGCAGGGGAGCTTGTCGGTGGATCAGTACCACCAGGAGTTCACCAGGCTGGGGCGGTTCGCACCGAAGATGGTGCAGGATGCTGATGAGAGGGCTCAGAGGTTCCTGCAGGGGCTTGCTTTGGAGCTTCAGAGTTTTGTGTCTTCCTCTGATCTGGAGTCCTATCAGAAGGTTCTGATAGCGGCGCGGAGGCAGGAGCTGATTGTGAACTAGAGGAGAGGACATGTTGCTGGAGCTGGGAAGAGGCCTATGGAGCAGGCCAGAGCAGTGGTTAGGCCTGGTTTCAAGCCTAATCAGCTGGTGCAGTTCAAGAGGCTAGGAGGGCCTATTCAGAAGACTTGCCATTTCTACGGCAAGACCGGGCATATCAAGGAGCAGTGTAGGAGATTCCTGGGCCAGTGTATTGTCTGTAGAGATCCTACCCATACCATGA
Source organism: Scilla litardierei (assembly GCA_030789695.1). NCBI lineage: Eukaryota > Viridiplantae > Streptophyta > Magnoliopsida > Asparagales > Asparagaceae > Scilla > Scilla litardierei. The sequence continues at coordinate 31,714,244 of CM061130.1, forward strand.
AGGACTGCTCGAAGTCGAAGCAGCCTTGGAGAGCAACTGTTGCAGCACAGCCGTTGCAGCAGAGAGCGCCTGTTCCTGCTGGACGTGGAGCAGCTCTTGTTCCACAGAGGCAGGCCTTTTAGCAGGCTTTTCAGCCGAGGCGGCAGGCTTTTCTGATGTCTGAGGTGGAGAGCATGGCTGTGGATGAGGTTATTGCAGGTAATCCTCAATCTAGCTGTTCCTCTCTTATTTGGTTTTGTTTGTTAGATTATGTTGTTTGCTTGTACATGATTGTTTGCTAGAATAGGGCTTGATTGTTAGGCTGTTTGTAGGTGTGATTCTGGTGTGCACATTTCCTGCACGAGTCCTCTTTGACGCAGGTGCATCGATGTGAATTTTGGCGTGGCGCTTCGTGGAGAAGCATTCCTTGACGACGTCCCCTCTTTCCAAGAGTTAGAATATCGTTACAGGGAATGGCGTGGTCTCTGTGCATCGTGGTTGCAATTCTTGCTCGTTGGTGGTCTGTGGACATGAGCTTTACGCTGATTTCATTGTTCACGACATCATCAACTATGATTCGGTCTGTGGAATGGATTGGCTTGCGAGCTTCTATGCTACGATCGACTGTAGGAGGAAGAAGGTGGTGTTTGAGATTCTCGGACATCCAGTATTTGAGTTCAGCCGGGGTAGCAGTTCGCTTGGCCCTGTCAGATTTTGGGCCAGACCGGTGGAGTTTGTGGCTATGCAGATGGAGCTGGAGAGGCCAGCAGTAGTGCGTGACTTCGATGACGTCTTTCCCGAGGAGATGTCTGGATTTCCACCCGATCGAGCTCTCGAGTTTTTGATTGATCTTATTCCGGGAGCGCAGCCGATTTCGAAAGCGCCCTATCGTATGGCACCCGCTGAGTTAGAGGAATTGCGGAAGTAGCTGGATGAGCTTTTGCAGAAGGTTTATATCAATCCTAGTGTGTCTCCGTGGGAAGCACCGGTGCTGCTGGTGAAGAAGAAGGATGGTTCTCGTCGCATGTGCGTGGACTACAGGGAGCTGAATGCGGTGACCATCAAGAATAAATATCTGTTGCCTCGCATCGATGATATTTTTGATCAGCTTGGAGGATCGAGGGTGTTTTTGAAGTTGGATCTGAGGAGTGGTTATCATCAGCTGAAGGTGAAGATGGAGGATGTTCCGAAGATAGCATTCAGGATGAAGTATGGACACTACAAGTTTATGATTATGCCCTTCGGTGTAACTAATGCTCCCACAGTTTTCATGAATCTGATGAACCTGATTTTCTACGACTTTTTAGACAAATTTGTCGTTATCTTTATTGATGACATTCTGATCTATTTAAAGTCGGAGGAAGAGCATGCCTCGCACTTAAGGACAGTGTTGGAGTTTTTGAGGAAGCATCGTTTGTATGCTAAGTTTTCGAAGTGCGAGTTTTGGCTGGACAAAGTTGCTTTTCTCGGGCATGTGGTGTCTGGAGATGGTATTTCAGTGGATCCCGAGAAGATCAATGCCATCAAAGAGTGGCCTGTTCCGCAGTCAGCATCTGAGATCCGGAGTTTTCTTGGGCTTACGGGTTACTATTGGCGCTTTATTAAGGACTTTTCCCGTATTACTGAGCCGATGACCAGATTGACGCGGAAGGATGTAACTTTTGTTTGGTCGGGTGATTGTGAGAATGCCTTTGGTGTTCTGAGGGAGAGATTGACGACTGCCCCTGTTCTTGTTATGCCTGATCGCAGTGGAGGATTTGAGATCTTTTGCGAAGCTTCTGGAAAGGGTCTCGGTTGTGTGTTGCATCAACACGGGCATGTTGTGGCGTATGCTTCGCGTCAGCTCAAGACTCATGAGAAGAATTACCCGACGCACGACTTGGAGTTGGCTGCTGTTGTGTTTGCGCTCAAGATTTGGAGGCACTTCCTGCTGAGTGAGAAAGTGAAGATCTTCACCAATCACAAAATCTTGAAGTATATTTTTACTCAGAAGGAGCTCAACATGCGACAGTGTCGATGGTTGGAGCTCATGGCGGATTATGAGATCGATTTGCAGTATCACCCCGGCAAGGTGAATGTGGTTTCGGATGCGCTGAGTAGGCTTCCAGCGGTGATGATGTTGACTTCACAGTGGAGATTGCAGCAGGATTTTTGCGAGTCTGGAATTGAGATTGTTCTTCCTGGGGAGGCTTCTCTGTTGATGTGTATGTAGATACAGTCGACGATCGTGGATCGGATCAAGGCTGGCCAGGCTGGAGATCCGAAGCTGGTGAAGATTCGAGAGCAGGTAGAAGCCAGTCTGCAGACTGACTATTTGATTCATGAGGATGGCTTACTGAGGTATGGAGCTAGGTTGTGTGTGCCAGCTGGGGAAGTTAGAGAGGAGTAGCTGGTTGAGGCACACAGTTCGCCGTATTCTGTACATCCTGGTGGTACCAAGATGTACAAGGATCTTCGTCTGAACTTTTGGTGGCATGGCATGAAGAGGAGTGTGGCTCGGAGTGTAGACAAGTGTCTGGTTTGCCAATAGGTGAAGGCGGAGCATCAGCGTACGGCAGGGTTGCTACAACCGCTTCCGATTCCGGAGTGGAAGTGGCAACACATCACTATGGACTTTGTGACTGGACTGCCTCGGAGTCCGAAACAGAATGACGCGATTTGGGTGATCGTAGATCGATTGACCAAATCCGTGCACTTTATTCCATTCCGAGTTGGACAGTCCACCGAGGCGCTAGCGAGGAGATACATGGAGGTAAATTCTTATACTCTCCGTTTCTATTTCCTTTTCCTAGATAGATAGTGATGTAACGTGAATCGTGCAGGAGATCGTACGACTTCACAGAGTCCCCATGAGTATCATGTCGGACAGAGACACGAGGTTCACATCTCAGTTCTGGCAGAGTTTGCAGAAGAGTTTGGGTACGAGTCTGAGTTTCAGCACGGCATACCATCCGCAGACAGATGGCCAGTCCGAGAGGACGATTCAGATCTTGGAGGACAAGCTGTGGGCATGCATATAAAATTTCAAGGGTTCGTGGGAGGACCATCTACATCTGGTAGAGTTCTCTTACAATAACGGCTTCCAGGCGAGTATTGGCAGGGTGCCTTTTGCCGCGCTGTACGGGAGGAAATGTCGATCGCCTTTGAGTTGGGACGACATTGGTGACCGGGAACTGTTGGGACCTGAGATGATTGTGGAGGCTGTGGATGTTGTCAGGATCATTCGGGAAAGGCTGAGGATTGCTCAGGACCATTTTAAGCATTGGGCGGATGCTAAACGCCGTCCTTTGGAGTTTCAGCCAGGCGACCATGTGTTCCTAAAGATTTTCCCGAATCGTGGTGTGATTTGCTTTGGGAAATGGGGGAAGTTGAGCCCGCGATACATTAGACCGTTTGACATTCTGGAGAGAGTTGGCGAGGTAGCCTATCGCTTAGCCTTGCCGCCATCTTTGGAAGCAGTTCATAATGTTTTCCATGTGTCGCAGCTTCGTCGGTACATCAACGATCCATCTCATGCTGTGGATTTCTCGGAGATCACCGTTCGCCCAGATTTGACGTATGACCAGCAGCCAGTGCTGATTTTGGACAGGCATCAGAAGTCACTCCGGAACAAGGTTGTCAATCTTGTGAAGGTGATGTGGCGACACGGCTTGCCAGGAGAGTCTACTTGGGAGAGAGAGGATGAGATGAGAGAGCGCTACCAACTTTTGTTCCCTGACACGTGAGTGTTGGGAAATTCCGAGGACGGAATTTTTCTTAAGTTGGGGAGGATGTAACGACTGGTTTTTCATTTATTTGGATTATCTATATTATATATATGTTTTGGTGGATTTTCTCCTTATGTGTGATTTTCCGTCTCCGTAGCTTTCGTTTTCGTTCGTTTCATTGTGCTTCTTTAGCTTCTTCCTTAGATCGTTGAGTTTGGAGTAAGTCATTCGTGACGAGCTTCATATCGCTCATATCTTAGAGATATGTTGATCTTAGAAGCCGTAGGAATCATCTTAGAGCTTCGCGCTTCGATTCGAGACTTTTTGTGCACCTTAGTTGGTTCAAGAAGGAGGACCAACCGACTAGATTCCAATCTAGTCGGTCAGGAACTCTACTGGAACCTACTAGTTCATTAAATCAATTATTCAGGAGTTATTGTTTACTCTTAGTCGGTCTATGAACAACCACCGACCGACTAGATGTGAAACTAGTCGGTCAAAACTTGTTCTCAGACCGACTAGTTCCTTTGATAAATTTCACCTAAGTTACTGTTTATCGTTAGTCGGTCAATGAACACTCACCGACCGACTAGGTTGCAAACTAGTCGGTCGACGGGCCTTCACAGACCGACTAATTCATTTCCCAGATTTATTCTTTCTTCCGATGCTTGATCTTAGTCGGTCATAGTTGGTCGACTGACCGACTAGTTCTCGAATTAGTCGGTCAACAACTCTTCTCTGACCGACTAATCGACCCCGTAACCCTAGGTTTGGCCCAGCCGCCACAACTTTTTCTATTTAAACCCCCGATCGTTTCTTCTTCTTTCTTTCACTTCTCTTGGCCATTCTCTTTCCCTTTTGACCTCTGATCTTCCCCAACCTTCCTATAGCCCTTTTCCTTCATCCCCGGAGCCCCTCACACCCTCATTAGCGCCGGCCAACCCCCTTAGGCCGCCGACCAACCCCAAAACCCCCATCCCAATTTCTCCAGATTTTCTCGCCATTTCCAGATCTGAGCCACAGTTCTCCGGATCGTTCTTCCGTTGCCGTGCTTACTCGACATCATTCTTCCGCTACGATACGGTTAGTGAATCGATCCTCTAATATTCTCTTAACCCAGATGGTGATTTTTGGTAAACCCTAATAAAAATGGATATTAGACGTTGTAGATTCGATTATAATTCTGGATTTGTTATTGTTTTGATATTGTTTTGTCATGGCAGCGATCCCATCTCCGTAGTTTAATATTTTGTGACGTGCCTCGTTGATCGTCATCCTTGGTGCCAGGTAAGTGAAACTTGCCACTTAGGGTTTTAGGCCATGCCTTAGGCCATTTGCTTGTTGTAGGCATAAAAGAGACTAGGCGACGAAATGATACTCGCCTAGGTGCAAATTTCAGGATTTAGCTTGACAACGAAGCTAGATCCGACTACTTTTAATTATTTGCACTTGCTGTCATCCATGCATCTTATCTGCCATGCTTAAATTCAATCAGCGGTATGCGAATTATCTGTACATGCCATGCTACCCATGTTGAATGTTGCATTCGCAGCACACGCTACATTACTTGTACTACTTGATCCGGCTAGGCACCTGCTTTTAGCGGGCATAACCCTATCCCAAATACACTTCCTGGCTTGGGATCCAGAAGCGAGCATTACACGTTCGGGGGTAATGCCCTGGCTCGATACACGTGGAGGGGTAGGGATAAGCGATCACCTGAGTGTACGAGTTGGCCCGATCCGCCACTCTAGCCAGAAGACGTAATCTTTGTGCACGACGTGTTTACTTACGTGTTTACTTGATGTGATTTACTTAACTTGTACTTGTCCGTGTTTATACTTGTAAAACTTGTCATCCATGCCATACTTGCTACTTGCTACTTGTTACTTGCACCTTACCTTGCTTGTTACTTCCACCCTATATTTGCCATGTTATGCATCATACTATAACTACTAGGTTGTTAGTTTACATTCCTTTCAGTTTCCTTGCCCAAGTCTTTTAGACTTGCTGACATGTGCCCTTTACTCTTTTGGGTGACACATGTTAGATCCTGAGCCTGAGGTTGCTGCTAAGGATGTGGTGTTCGCTGACGCTGAGTCAGAGCCCGCGTTCATCGAGGAGTTTGAGGACACGGGAGATCAGTCATAGAGACTGTTTGTGTTGTTGTTTAGACTGCTTTAGTTGACGGTGAGTAGCACCAATACTTTGTTCGTGTTGGTTTTGTTGGCCATGTTTGGGCCTAGAATCTTTCTTTTAGCCTGGTGGCTTTTTCTGAGATGTTGAATATTATTGTGGACAAATTCTGAGATTGGTTAACTTATATCAGTCTCCTTTACCATATTATTATTATCTTTGTTCCGTTTGCATTTACAGGGACCTGCATATATTTAGATTTGACGCTTATCAGGCGTGTAGCTTCACAGCTCCACGTCTGAGCGGACCTTCTCACGTCTCGCCTCCATTTTAGGGAAGCGGGGCGTGACATATGTTGGTGGTGGTAAAGAGTTCATGATCATAAATTTGTAGTATGTTGAAATATTCAATATGATATGCTCTATTAGACTTATGTTCATCTCCAAGAAAATTAGTAGCATGCTCATTGGGATATTCTTTGCTAAAAATGCTTATATACTATTGTAGTATTCTAATATGTTAATAAACAATTCTAAAAGTCCATATGTTAGTACAGTAGTAACAATTTTCTAACTTATGTCTATGCTTCCTTCATTCTTGGATATGAGGTCGATGCATATTAATATTTAAACTTCTTAATACCATGCTTCATTATATTAACATGTTTAAAATGTGTTAGGATGTACGGACAATGCTCCAAACTCAGAATATAAAATCGCAGTGTGAGCTGACCTGCATGGGCCACCACTTAACAATCCTAGTTAGGTGCTAGTTTTAGAATTGTTTAGAATTCCATCTCCTTCTAGGTTCATTTTGATGTTGTTGGAAATTTGGACAGAATGTTATGCTCATTTTTAGTTTAGATCTCTTAATATAGAATTGTTAAGAGACTGAAAAGGTGTGAATCCGATAAACAAGACGTGGAAATGAATGTAAAAAAATGAACCATTCCATAAATTGAGAGTGAGTACCCGAGTGTAATAACCTGGAATATCTCGGTCTACCTTGAGGTGGGTGAGTGTTCCAGATTTTGGGTTTGGGAGAAACACGGGTAAATTGTAGAAGCTAAGGAGCGGATATGATAGATTTCTCACTCGCTTGTCACTCCCAGAAGGGAGAGTTAACTAGAGTTAGAGAGGCCGGTGGTGTACTCGTGATGCACCATGCGATAATTGATGGTTTTCTTTGTTTGTCCCATGAAAAATCGAGATTTGTCTCACACCCAAAAGGGGGAGTTACGAGAGGCCCCTTCAGTTCCCGTGTCGCTGGTGGAGGTACCACTTACCACCCACCTTGGGTGAAGTCGGGCTCCTTAACGTCCAACGGTTTACTCGGGTATCCTGGGGAGCGGGTCGTTATATCTTAGCATCACTAGTATGATTTAATTTAGGATTTGGTTCTAGTCTAGGTTAGTATAATATAAGAATTGTGTGTAAAATGTTCAAGTTTAGAATTGTAGTATGAAATTGATAGTAATTAAAAAGTGTAATTTGACATGCTATATTGTTACTGGTGAAGAGTTCATGATCATGAATTTGTAGTATGTTGAAATATTCAATATGATATGCTCTATTAGAATTAAGTTCATCTCCATGAAAATTAGTAGCATGTTCATTGGGATATTCTTTGCTAAAAATGCTTATATACTAGTGTAGTATTCTAACATGTTAATAAACATTGCTAAAAGTCCATATGTTAGTATTGTAGTAACATTTTGCTAGCTTATTCCTAGGCTTCCTTCATGCTTGGATATGAGGTCGATGCATATTCATATTTAAACTTATTAATACCATGCTTCATTATGTTAAAATGTTAGAAAGGCGTTTGGATGTAGCATTTTGCAATTAGTAAGATGTTTTATATGCTAACTTCATTAAGTAAGTAGTTGCATGTTAAATAACCATATTTGTATGAAATGTTTTAATAGTAAAATGTCCTTCTTTGTGAAATTTGTAGCATGTTAATAACTTGTAAAGTTGTAGCGTCATTTTGTTAAGTATCAATATGTATAGGGGTGATATTGGCCATGTTGTAATTATGTTAGATATAATCTTTTTGTAAATAGCTTCATTTGTTTATGCTAATATGGGCAGTTGTAATGTTGCAATATGTATAATGACTCTCTTACTTCATGCCAAAATAGTTCCATATTATTAAGATCTATGGTCATGTTAATACATATGACATGTTCAACACAAATGAATGAAATTGTGCATTAACTTCTTGCATATGGAAATGGGTGAAAAGTGTTGATTGGATTTGGAAATGAAAACGTTGAGATATTTATACAATACGATGGACGTGGTTAATCCCGACATCGGGGTAATGATTAACCAAATGGAAATGTGAAGAAATGAAATTCATGATGAATTCACTTTATAAACTGGGAGTGAGAGAGAGAGAGAGAGAGCGAGAGAGCGAGATATATATATATATATATATATATATATATATATATATATATATATATATATATATATATAATTGTCTGGAGCACTCGATCCATTCTAAAATGGGCGAGACTCTAGATACAGGTTTAGGGGAAACGCGTGTAAATTATATGAGTTAAGGAGATGACAAATTGGAACCAACATCAACACAGCCCAAGTGAGTACTCATTTGTTACAACAATAATATCCAGCCCAAAATGAAACACAAATCAATTACACTTTGGATAACGCATTAAAAGATGACAAAACTGGAACCAACATCAACACAGGCCAAATAAGTACTCATATGTTACAACAATAATATTCACTACATGAGAAGAAAAAAAGAATCCAACACACTTGACTGCACATTACAAATGGCAATAATAATTGTCCCACTAACTTATACAACCATGTAGGTAGCCTATAATGTTAGCAAACTTCACAATCATCACTCCCGCTCCAACCTCTGATGCTCTATTCTTTAGCAGCCATGTCAGACGTAGGCCAACGTTGGTCATCCAATGTTGCTTTTGCTCGCACCTTCTCCTTGTGCCCTGCTCGCTCCTTGCACCATGCGAGAAGACCCAAACGATGCGAAAGGGGAAAAAGTCTGTTTGCCTTGTTTGAACTACTCTTAGACTGCTGCGAAAAATACATGTTTAGCGAAAGTACATGCAAATTAGATAGAATACAAATAATCTGATATTTAGGCCTTGAAATACACATAATGCAGCGTTTATGAACATACCATGAAGAGATCTTTGCATATTTGAGAGCAATGTCCCCACCAAGGCCACCAACAGAGAAGATATTGTCAAAGATATTGTCAGATATTGCCAAGGCAACCATGTCAACTTTATGCCAGTGAAACCAAACAACGAAAACACTCATTATCAATGAAATCTGAATTCTCAATGAATGGATCCAATTTGGTTTTAATTTTATCATATGAATATTCATATCAGATTATCATTCTCAAATGTTAAGTTCATGTTCATTGAGAATAAGTTTATCAAATGGGAATGTTCTGACTTTATCATTATCATTGAGAATGCAGATTTCCAGAGAGCAAACCACCAGAGAATGGATCCAATTTGGTTTAAATTTAAGCATTTAGGTACTCATACATATCAAATTTTAGGTGTAAGGTTGCTAGTGTAAAATTCAGGTCGGTTTACAAAAATTTTTAAATGTTTGCGTAAACCAAAATGTGAGCACTGCCATTCATGGCTCTATTAGCTACTCTTGTAGCAAGTCATCCCAAGTCCCAATTGGAGAACTCACTGGTCTTCTTTGCACCTGCCTGAGCCATCTCAAATAATTCTCTTTTATCCTCAACTAAAGCATTTCATATAACTTGTTAAAAAGCTCTCAGGTCATCAGCCTAGTCATTATGCCCTTATCAAATCCGAATTATAGAAATTTTTCACCAAAGAATTATTAACCTGTATGAAGTGCTTTTATTGATGCATAAAGGCATATACTATAGGTTGAATTATTCATATTTTTCACCATGGAAGAAAAATCACATTTTGTCAAATCTAAATTATACAAATTTGTCAAACCTAGGAATGAATTTGTTGAAACCGAATTATTGTGGGGTATGTGCTGAATTATTAACCTGAGAGCTTCATTCCCATTTGATAGCTTACAAATTTATAGCTTACAACCAGCAACGTGAGTTTAAATTTGATATCTTACAACCGCTATCTTGGGTTTAAATTTGATAGCTTACAAATTTATCGCTTACAACCAGCTACTTCATTCCCATTTGCCATAACCGAATTATGTTGTAAGCTATAAACAAAGCTATAAACAAAGCTGATTAATTTCCAATTAATTTGAACTCAAGTTACTGGTTTGTACTGAATACCTAAGAGCTTCATTCCCATCTGAATTCTCAATGAAGCTTCATATCAGATTATCATTCTCAAATGTTGAGTTCATGTTCATAAAATCTGTAGGTGGGTCAAATAATGATCAACATTTCTGGAAGATGTTTCAGTATGTAATGTTTGTGCACAAACTTATGTTATTCTGTTCATGGTTACTGGGAACTTGACACCATGCTAGAATGATGGAATATCGTTTCCTAAAATGATGCATGAGTTCCAGGCCCAAAATGGGACGCTAAATGCAGCTCATAAGATTTTATGCTTGCCCAAGGCTAATCGGTGCAACCCTGTGAATTCTTTCTTGAAATGTAAGACAAAGGAAGCCAACAACATCAGTGTGACCGTCACTATTACACAAAGAAACATGGCCATTTGAGTTACTCACCTATACACTGGGAACCGCAAGTTTCCATTCAACGATGTATGCATGTAAGCTGGATGGGATGTGAGATTGTAACTGGAGTATAAGATTAGTATAAGGTTGTAAATGCAGCGGCTCGTGCTAAGGAGAAAGGTCTCATACGTTAGTATAAGATTCTCAGACATCAAACAGAATGCAATTCAGATTTGAAAGAGTATGAATAGTAACACAATCGCATTTATCATGGCATTAGTGAATAGTCATCCAGTAAGACTTTATCTTTTACATGCTTCAAAAATAAAACAGAATAAACTTGCAACCTTTGATGTATGATGACTAACCTAAAGTTAAGTCGGTGAAGCACAACTTTAGTCCATGGTTGTTTCAGTTTTCTGATAAGCAGAGAATTCAAAGAAAGCTCAAGGCAATCCACAGATATTAACCACCACATTCTTCTCCAGAAAACAGACGTCTTTAACCAATGTCATCGTCTTCCATAATTTCAGCTTCAGTGGGTTACTTTTGCCGCCTGCAGTCCCAAGAAAGCAATTAAAGACTATAATAAAACTGAGGCAACAGCCGCATGAGTCTATTTGTAAAATCTGAAAGAGTAGAATATCCCCGCCCGTGGCATTCTTGTCGCTCTCCACACAGACTGCAACATAGTGAGAACCATCCAGTTCAAAGAGAGCAAATTCCCAATTCGAAGTCAGATTCTCTGAAGTACGTGAGGCTTCTACAACAATTCTGGGAGCCTGGAATCATGAAACACACAATTTTCAGTAACCTGCTGTTGCAAGCAGGGTAGAGGCAGTGAATATATCAACAAAGGATAGGCGAAGCATCATAGAGGCATTTACTCACACCGGATATGGCTTAGACATGTTGAACATTATGCAACAACTCTACTTGATATTATGCATGAGGGTGTGGAGGCGAGCTGATGAGGGTGAGGAGCAATCAGAAATGTCAGGACGTATGTTATCAACTTGTATGGTATCAGAATAGCTAGTGGTTGCCAGGTTTTTCTTTGCCTACACAACATGGAAACTAAAATGGATATTAGTTTCAGAAAAGAGAGCATAGACACTCGCTGCTAACATAGTATACACGAGCAGATATATAGTTGGAAGTGTGTTATACCAGCAATACAATATTATGTTATATTTTATAGTACCATCCAAGAAATAGTTTTAAAAAGCAAGACTCAAAATATAGATGATGTTTGAATATTTTTTGATAGTAAGATGGTTAATCCCAATATTTATATCATATGTGCATGATCTGTATTGGAACTTTGGGGAATAGACTCTCGTGGTAGATGGTGTCAACCATACTACAACTCCTACAATGTAAAGTAGGTGCTTGGGTGTAGCCTTCTCGATAGCATGAGTAAGTCCACTTGAAGTTATGTCATACAAAGGATAATTGGTCGGTCCTGAGTATACACCCAAAGAACGGTTGTAGTTTTACCGCAAGCGTACGGTATAGCGGTGAGCGGGTATCGAACACAGGGAGGACGAATGACCGTGCTTGCTCCTAATCAACCTGGCTATTTAAGAATGAAACTTGCCTTGGGCGATCCTGTCACAATCGTCAGACAAATGTGCGAAATATCAAATCAAATAAAGAACGTCTTGGGAATGGGGAATTCCCGCTACTCACCGTATTTCATAAATGTGGTTCGTCGGTATCAAAATTGCTAGAATGAGAATTTAGATGAACTAGTTGCAACTGAATGTAGAACCAAGCTCACGCTCTCGCGCTGTTGCCGGTCTATAGCTATCCTAGGGTCGGGTCCAATCTCTTGCAAACCCTAGCCTAGGAAAACTAGCATTAGGATCAACATCATCGTTCAATCGTGCACCGAGCCCAATCTCTTGCAAACTCTGTTCACAATCTAAATTAGGATAGTTCCTACCCGTCCAATCTCTTGCAAACGGGTATCGGCACGGAATTGCAACCGGAGATCCTAGTATCGGTCCAATCTCTTGCAAACCGATACTTCGAAAATCCGACTCCAACCCAATTCGGATTTCTAGGGCTTCCTATCAAATTGGGATCCAATCTCTTGCAAATCCCAATTGATATGAATACCTTGCTATCCATAGTAATTCGATCCCAATCTAATCTCTAATTATTGATTCTAGCACAATTTCTACCAATTTATCACAAATAGGAAATAGGGCTCGTAGGGTTCATCCCCACGCCCCAAGACGTGGAGACTACTCACAAATCATAGCAATAGCACAAAAATAATCAATGAAATAGGCAATGGAATTCATCACAACAATGATATAAACAATAAAAATAGAGTTTTTGGGGAAGAGAGATGCAAACCAATGTAGTTCTTCAATTAATCCAACAAAAATCCAAGTTTTCCCTCTTCTCTAATCACAAATAATAAAGCAAAAAGTAGTCTCAAAAAGCTGCAAAAAATCTAAGAGATGGCTCCCTAAACTAGGGTAAAAACAGGGCTTAAATAGCCCTCAAAATCGTCCAAAAATCCTGACCAAAACGCCCCTGCACAGCCTGTTTTCCGCAAATTTCGCTACAGGCAGCGCATCGCACTCGGCCGAGTGACAAAAGTCGCTCGGCTGAGTGAAAACCCTGTCAATTTTCCAGTAAGTTGGGGGCTTCAGGGGTCTTCAGTTCGGGGGCGGCTCGGCCGAGTGAGCTATCGTCACTCGGCCGATGGCTTCACTGCACTCGGGCGGACGTGGTTTACCACTCGGCCGAGTGGGTCTTCTGAAGCTCAGATGGCCGAAAAACAGTAACTTCGATATTTTGGAGGGGCTTCGTCTGGGCGCCACTCGGGCGGACGTGGTATCGTCACTCGGCCGATGTGGTCTCCGTCGCTCGGCCGAGTACACATTGAAATCGTGTCTGAACGGGTCGGCCGAGCAGTGTCTCGCTGGTCGGCCGAGTGGCTCCTCCACTCGGCCGAGTGGGACACAAAAAATGCCCATTCTGCTTATTTTGGCCTCCTCGTCGCTCCTGCGACGTCCATTCTTCTTCCGCTCCTCTCCAACAGCAAAATACCCCTCGGGGAGGTCGTCGGTGGCCAATAGAGTAAGCGCATCTCGAGATCACTCCAAATCGCGCCAAATCACCTGAAATGCGACAAAAACAACAAATCGTGAAAAGCATCGCAATATCGTCGATATATCGTGAAAAAAACACGATTTGGGCGATCTAAATGGCATGCAAACATGCGGAAAAAAGGTGTAAAATAAGGAGTGATCAAAATCCCCCAAGCTTGCCTCTTACTCGTCCTCGAGGAAGATAAGTAAAAGGCGAACCCGGTGGATTCGGAAAACGAAAACAGCGAAAAACGAAAAAAAAAATGAAAAACGAAGAAGAATGAAAGCCAAATGAAAATAAAGAAAGAAAGAAAGAAAGAAGGAAAGAGGTAGGATGCTAGATCATTTTCTCAGGACGTGGGTTTCACTTACTCATATAGCATGCACCGAGTGAGAAATACATGTCAAAGAATCTCATTTTGATATCATAGTATAATAGTGCAAGTAGAAAATAGAAAACCCACGAACAACGGTATAATCATGAAAAACGGAATAATTTTAAAATTAACATCGCCTGGATCATCTAAAGCGGTATACAAATCTCAGATCACACACTTTTCAATTGAACGCTTTCTATCTGGAGTATAAGAGTATCACATCATAGAATAGAGGGAATAGAAAAGTATGGATTTCATGAAATGAACGCTAGGCTTAGATTTCTGGATTTCGTAAAGCTAGAAACAATCTCACCGAGTATAGAATATTACTTAGCCTAGGTTGTCGTGCAATGTCAAGTAGTCACTCTCTCACACATCAATGGATCCCCTCCCCCAAGCTTATCTATAAGCGTGGTGGCACAAAAATATTTACATCCCCATTTTTTTATAGCTCCAAAAGCAAAGAAGAGAAAGAAGAAAGAAAGAAAGTGAGATGTGATCTTTTATTGAGGAATTTTCCTCTTTTCTTTTTCTTTTTCTCTTTTTTTTCTCTTTTTTTTAAATCATATATACAATGATCCCAACTCAAAGAGAGATAATGATATACAAGAATGTTCTTCTCTCTTATATATATATATTTTTTAGAATAAGAGGTTTGGAGCTAGGAATTAATAGCGGGGGAAATGCCATAAAATAGAATCACTAAGGGGAGATTCACCAATGATTTTTAAAAGTAGAGAAATGATGTTCAAGATTTGTAGAGAAAGAAATAAATATAACTCTCGGCTCACTCTATAAGACATGCACGACAACTTCAGCAGGGTAATCTAATCTACTCAGTTTCGATCACAAAAAAGCTAACTAATCCAGATATATCATAGCTAATCATCATTCAATCATCCTGAAGTGAAGTGTACAATTCATACATATAGAAGTGATAAAGGAAAAGAAATCAGTACTCAAGATATAGGCATTCAATGCGTGAATCTTGGTGTGTTTTCTGTGATAGCATACATATGAATATTCAGGCTCAGCTAATAATAAAATTTCATCCATTTTCATGAGGAAAAAGTGTGGGTTACTACTCCTAAATGCAAAGCAAGTCATAGCATATGATATCAGAAATGAAATCTAAGACATGACAAATTTAGCATGCATATAGAATAAGCTAGCTCCACGTAGACATCATCACAGAAAATTCATCTCTAGCATGAGATGAAAAAGAAAGAAGTAAAGATAAAAGGAAAATAGAACTATGCGATGCGGCACACAGGAAAATAAGAAAAACGTGATGCATGGCAAAATAAAAGAAAAATAAAAGAAAAATGAGTGCAAAAGTGAAAAACGGGGTGAGAAACTGAAAATAAAGGTGGCAAATCGAAAAAAGAACGTGAGAACTCACTCCCCCAAGCTAAACGGCACAGTGTCCTCAATGTGCAAAGTGTGGCACACAGAGAGATAAGTAATGTGAGGGGCAAGTGAGGATGCATGCATGATGGGAAGAAAAAATATAATAAAAGGAAAAGTAAGAAATGAAAATATGATGCGGAAATGATGCATGCACAGCTAGGAGTGATACGAAAATAAATGTGGCACCAAAAACTCTCCCTCTCTCCCAAAAAAGATATATATATATGTGATCAAAATGAGAATCCCTAGTAGATATGATATGATATGCACAAATAGATATGATCAAAAATATAATCCCAAAATAAGTGAGGGGAGGGGGGTGGACAATAGTGCATCAGGACCCAGCAGAGACGGGCAGCACAACGACAGGAAGGGATCAAGGCATCAAGAGTGCCTAAGAAGGCGGTGCCGCGCCGTCTCCGTCCTTAGGCGGAGGAGGAGGTGGTGGTGGTGTAGGCTGCTGAGCTGGGGTGGGCGTGGAAGTGGAAGCAGGTCTAGTGTGTGTGGAAGTGTGTGTGGGAACCTGCTGGGTGGGTGGGGGTACGCGTGGAAGACGCTCTAAGATCTGTGTCAGGCAGTAGTGGATCTGAGGAATCAGGTCAAAGCGTCCAGCCATCGCAGAGACGGTGGAGGACTGTGTCCTAAGGTCTCCTCTAAGACCACTCACTGCCAACTCAAGAGCACGTATGCTCTGCAGTACAGTGTCGGGCGGGGGTGGTGCAGAGGGACGCACCTGTCGGGGCTGCGCAGGGCGAGGCTGGCGTACGCGAGTGGAGTATGTAACGGGCTCAGCAGGGAAGGGGACGAAAGGTGCCGCGCCTAGAAATGTGGGCCGGGCCTCAGTGTGAGGCCGGGGCGGGCGGTGAGAAGTAGAGGCGGCGGCAGCGAAAGAAGAGTACAAAAGCGGCTGCGAGGCGGCTAGAGAGGTCAGTGGCACAGAAGTGTGGACAGACGCCACGACGCTCTCAGAGAATACGGCAGCTGTGGAGACAGAGGAATCTACCGCTGGGGCGGAAGTGTGTGGACCAAAAGGCGCAATCCCAGCGGAGATCATGCTAGCCATGGTCTCCACGACCGCGGCGAACGAGGGCTCTCCACTCTCAACAAAGGTCAGCGGGCGCTCGGGGAGTGCGGAGCAAAGAGGCTCCACGGACAGAGGGCCGGAGGTGGCAGCGGGAGTGGTGGGGACAGCCTCGGAAGTGGTGACAGTGGTGGAGGTGGGCTCAGCAAGAGTACTCTCGACACTGGCAGAGGTGGGGACAGAAGTGTCAAGAGCAGCGGAAACGTCAGGAACAGGCTGAGGGGCCACAGGGTCGACGGGGTCGGCAGCAGGCTCGGCAGGGTGTGCAGCAGGGTCTGCGGGAGCAGCCTGGGCAGCGTGGGCAACGTGGGCCTGCTCAGCCTCCTCGGCCTCGAGCACGTACGCAGCGGGGATGAGGACATCCATCGCTGGGAGCCAGTCAACGTGGGCCGGTGCAATCTGGGTCCGAGCTGGGCTAGGGAGAATCATGTAGTCGGCACCGAAAGGGCCGTGCAACCAGACCCAGTGACGCTCACCATGCGGACGAAGCATCTTCATCCGGGCCATAACATCTATCGACAAAGAGGTGGGGCCCGGGACGCGTCGCAAGTCGTCGGGGAAGTCCTCGCCGGTCATAAGAGCCAGCAGGGTAATCAGGCCGCCGCAGCATATCGGTGAGCGAGCGCCCACCGATACAATGATGCGGTCTAAGTACCATGCCGCGATATTGATCACGACGGCGGGGACAAGCTCATCTCCATCCCTAGATAGAGCTCTGGGACGGGTCATCACGTAGAGCATGTAAAGCTCTGGCGTAGACATCGTGCCCGGCTCATATCTGGCCAAAAATGTCGTCGCCATAAGGCGCTGAGCAATGCGAAGGCAGGGATGTACGATGGCCGAGGCCTTGGCCCTACTAGGGTCAAAGGCGGCGTGGAGACCCGTGATACGTGCCCAGAAGGCACCGGCGTCGAAAGAGGGTGGAGGGATATGTGTGGGGCCGTAACCGCGATCGGCTCCGGGGACGGCGGGCCAAGAGAAAAACGCTCTCATCATATCGAGAGTGACCTGGCACTCTCGATCCATGAACCGGAATGAGCATCCCTCATCGGTCCGGGTGATCGAACTCAAAACCTCAAGTGTCGGGCGGGTAAAAGTATCCGCCGACACCTGCAGAAAATCTCGCCAGCCCACGTTGTCGTACAACGTGAGCATCCCCTCAAGTACCCCCAGGCGTCCTAGGTCAGCGAGGTGTGCAAACCTGGAGGGTACGATCGAGCGCTGGTAGATACGCTCGAAGACGGCGCGGTGTGCGTCGTCTCGGAACGTAATCCCGAGCGGCCCGACCAGTGGAGCCGGTGGTGGTGGCTGTGCAGCGGTGGGGAGTGGCTGTGCGGGCTGTGCGGGCTGTGGGTGCGCTGCAGGCTGTGCGGGGTATGCGGGGCCTGCAGGCTGTGCTGGGTGGACGGCGTGTGTGGGGGAAGGAGGAGGAGACTCTTCCGCCTCGTGGGCGGGGCCGGCGTCATCCGACCTCTTCCGCTTAGCGGAAGGTCTCCTCGTCCGCGGCCGTGTCCGGGGCGGCATATCGGCCCCGAGCGCGCGCCGAAAAGTGAAAAGTGCGGCGTGTGCACAAAGAATGGAAAGAGTATACCCAAACACGCCGCGAGTGCTAAGCAGTGGAATCGTGCGAAGTCCGCGCCTCCACGTAGTCCTGAGCAGCCCGTAGAAGCTCCCTTGGCCTCCCCTAAGCTCCAATAAGCAACCTGCGCGTGAAAAAGCGATATCAGCGAGTAATAATCAAAATGTATGGAGCAATAGGGGTATAATGGATAGATATAGAAATTGATTTGGGTTAGGGGGCGTTTAGCACATGGATCCTCAAAAAATACACGAAAAGAGGAGAAAATGGTGAAAACAAGCGAACCGGAGGTGACCGGGCGGTGCGCCGCCGGCGGCGACTCGGGCGAGGCGTCGGCGGGCTCGGCCGGCGGTGGCGGGCCGAGCGGCGGCGGGGCAGCGGCGGTCGGGCGAGTGAGGGTCGAGCAGGGGGGGAATCGGGCGTGGGAGCTGAAGGGGCACGGGCGAGAATTGGGGATTTGCGTTTTCGAATTCCGCGCCCCCCTCGCCGCTTATATATAAAAATGTTACGACTCGGCCGAGTGACGGGCTCACTCGGCCGAGCGAGGCAAATAAAAATTTCTCCCCTATATCGCTTCAGCCGAGTGGCTTTGCCAGCCTCGGCCGAGTGGAGTAAGTCCATTCGGCCGAGTGACTCAAGCTACTCGGCATGACTCGCCCTAGGAGGGTATCCGTTTTACTCGGCCGAGTGAATATATATACTCGGCCGAGTAGCAGTTATATCAAAATCAAGAAAATAAACAGAGAGTTGGGTTCAGCAGACTTCCCTCGTTCGTGAGCGGCTCGGCCGGACGAACTTGTGTACTCGGCCGAGTGACTAGTATACTCGGCCGAGTGAGCCTTGTGTTCTGCTGTTTGTCTTCGTTTTGGCTCTAAACTCCGTCTTTCTTCCTCCAGTCGATTTCATCCTCCTCCTGAGCGTCGAGCGCCTTCTTGGGGCGCTCCTCGTCGTCTCGTTCATCCTCCTCATGATGGATCTACCTATCTCCTCTCCTGTCAAGAAAAATAGGACCCGTTATCACGAAATTTTTGGTCGAATGACTCAAAATACTAAAAATCTCTAAAATGAAAATAAAGAAAAAGTAAAAATAAAGCAAAAACCGTCGGGTTGCCTCCCGACAAGCGCTCGTTTAAGGTCGTGAGCTCGACCCCCTATAATTTTCAATCAATGCGGGATGTTTGGTGCATATGAGATGCACCCGTCAAACTTCCCGGGGAGCGCGCTTGGATTTGGACGTGGCGGCGTAGCGTTCTTCCTCGGAGGTCTCTTGTCTCGAATGGTGTTGGGGGGAGGCTCCCCCAAGCTAGCATTTGCCCCGGTCAACGGCTTAACCGGCGATGCCGATTTCCGTACCGGCTGAGCTTTCTTTGGAGACTTTAATTTCGAGAGCTTGCAAAGCTCCCGAATCCTTGCGACATCAGCGTCGCCTTCATCTTCATCAGCGGAGAAGTCGGGGGAATCATCTTTATTCTCTTCATCTTGGCCTAAATCCGGGCCTTCTTCAAATTCTTCATCAAAAAGAGCGCCGATTGAGTGAGGAATCGCCTCCTCTATCACCTCATCAAGGAGGTCCATGTAATCAAGCTCCTCGTGGTAAGGCATGTGCTTCATTGCCTTAGGAATGTGGAGCTCCACCTCGATGTTGCCGACGTTTAAAGTAAGTGTACCTTTGCGCACGTCGACGATGACTCCGGCGGTGGCGAGGAAGGGGCGTCCAAGTATCAATGAGGTGTCTCCCTCCTCCTTAACGTCCATGATGACGAAGTCACATGGCAAGCATATTCCACCCGGGACTTGAAGTGGGATGTCTTCGACAATCCCCACCGGCCTTGTTATCCGACCATCGGCTAATTGAATGCGCATGTCGGTGGGCTTCAACTTTGTCCCGGTGTTGAGCTTTAAGAACATGGAGAGGGGCATGAGACTCACACTAGCCCCAAGATCGACCAACGCCTTTTGAAGAGGCACGCCACCCAAAGTGCAAGGAATCCGAAAACTCCCCGGATCTTTAAATTTTGCCGGCTCCTTCTCTCTCTTGGTGAACCAAGAGCCCTCCTCGGCTAGCATGATCTTCTCCTTCTTTTTCCTCCCCGAAATCAAGTCCTTCAAGAATTTAGCATACGTGGGGATCTCGACGATGGCGTCGAGGAAGGGAATATTGAGGCTAACTCCTCTTAGATACTCGAGGAATTTCGCTAGCCTTTTCTCCATTTTCGCTTTCGCTAGTCTTTGGGGGAATGGGACCGGTGGCATGAAGCGCCTTTCCTCAATCACTTTTTCCGCTCTAGATTTCTCCTTGTCATGTGGCTCCTTCTCCTTATCAACCTCAACTACCGGCTCAACCGGCTCCAAGCTTTCCTCCACGGCCTCCTCGGTAGGAATCATAGCGGGGGTGGTGTCCTTCCCGCCTCTAGTAGTGACGGCAACTACGGCGTTGATGTGGCCCGTGTTGCCCCGTGGGTTTTGCTCCGGTTGCGCCGGCAATCTTTGAGTGTTCCGATTGAGCAACGCCAATTGCTCCGATATTTGAGCCACTACGGTATTAAGAGATTCTTGCCCCGCCTTCAAAGTAGCATTCACCTTATTTTGCTCGACCATGAACGCCTCCACTCTAGATTCGAAGTCGGATCGTTGTGGAGCTTGTGGAGGGTTTTGATTTTGATTCCTCCACCCTTGGTTGTATCCGGGAGGCCTATATGGTGGAACTTGTTGCTTCGGTTGAAAGTTTTGTTGTGGAGGCCCCCTCGGTGGATAGTTTTGTTGTTGGGGTGGTGGTGGTCGAGCTTGTTGAGGCGGTGGTTGTGGCGGGTTCAAGGCTCCTTCATTGTTGGCGTAGGAGAATCCCGGATGATTTCTTGCGGCCGGATTGGACCAATACCCTTGGTTCCCCGCAACATATTGTATTTGCTCCAAGGATCATTCTCCTTGCTCTCCTCCCGAGTACATGACTTGAGATTGGTCTTGCCAATCACACATTTGGTTGGTCGGTGCGGAGGTGGATGGGCTTCCTTGGGGCTCCGTGATAAATTTCTCCAATCTCTCCACCACCTTGTGGAGAGAATCAAATTTGCTCGTGAGCTCCGCTACGGCCTTCGCCTCGTAGATGCTAGTTGGCTTTAAGGAGGATGTGGAGTGTCCTCGCTCATCGCCCCATTGTTGGTTATTTGAGGCCATCTCCTCAATTAGGGCCGTAGCTTCCTCGGGAGTCTTTGACAAGATTGCACCATTCGCCGCGGCATCAATAATTTGCTTGGTCCCCGGTTGGAGACCGTTGTAGAAGCTATGAACTAGCTCCCAATCCTCTATACTGTGGTGCGGGCATTGATGCTGCAAATCCTTAAAACGCTCCCATGCTTCATAGAGCGTCTCCTGTGGTCCTTGCTTGAAGGACATGAGAGCGCTCCGGATCTTCACCGTCTTGGATGGCGGATAAAATTTGTCAATAAATGCACTCGCCAACTCGTCCCAAGTGGTGAAGACACCCTCAGCTTGAGTCCTCAACCAATAGATGGCCTTGTCCTTAAGCGTGAAGGGGAAGAGACGCAGTCTGATAGCATCGTTGGAGACCCCCGGCATCTGGAAAGTAGCGCACTTTGACAAGAATAGTTGGATGTGGTAGTGGGGGTTCTCATGTGCGTTCCCATGAAATGGGTCTTGTTGCATCAAAACCACCAATCCAGTCTTTAGCTCGAAGTTCTTGTCAGCCGCCAACCCCGGCATGGCAATGGACGAGGTGGTAGAAGAAGTCTTAGGCCGAAGCCTATCTCGAATAGAGATTATCCTTGCCATCCTTGCTGCCAATTCTTCAGGAGTTTCCGGGTTGGTCATATACCCCCCTTCCGGATCTTGTCTCTTTTCCGCTCTAAGTCTCCGCGCGGTACGTTCGATCTCGGGATCAAATAATAAGTCTTCTGGGTCCGCCGTAGATCTCGTGTTCATGCACAGGGGAAACAGAGTTTCAAAGAAATGATTAATACCGTGGAAGGGTTAGGTAAGAATAGTAAAGGAAATAATAATGGTAACAATAAAAAAATAAAAATAAAAGAAATAAGTAGCTAGGGTGAAAAAGAATCAAACGCAATCGCCTCCCCGGCAACGGCGCCAAAAACTTGGTCGGTCCTGAGTATACACCCAAAGAACGGTTGTAGTTTTACCGCAAGCGCACGGTATAGCGGCGAGCGGGTATCGAACACATGGAGGACGAATGACCGTGCTTGCTCCTAATCAACCTGGCTATTTAAGAATGAAACTTGCCTTGGGCGATCCTGTCACAATCGTCAGACAAATGTGCGAAATATCAAATCAAATAAAGAACGTCTAGGGAATGGGGAATTCCCGCTACTCACCGTATTTCATAAATGTGGTTCGTCGGTATCAAAATTGCTAGAATGAGAATTTAGATGAACTAGTTGCAACTGAATGTAGAACCAAGCTCACGCTCTCGCGCTGTTGCCGGTCTATAGCTATCCTAGGGTCGGGTCCAATCTCTTGCAAACCCTAGCCTAGGAAAACTAGCATTAGGATCAACATCATCGTTCAATCGTGCACCGAGCCCAATCTCTTGCAAACTCTGTTCACAATCTTAATTAGGATAGTTCCTACCCGTCCAATCTCTTGCAAACGGGTATCGGCACGGAATTGCAACCGGAGATCCTAGTATCGGTCCAATCTCTTGCAAACCGATACTTCGAAAATCCGACTCCAACCCAATTCGGATTTCTAGGGCTTCCTATCAAATTGGGATCCAATCTCTTGCAAATCCCAATTGATATGAATACCTTGCTATCCGTAGTAATTCGATCCCAATCTAATCTCTAATTATTGATTCTAGCACAATTTCTACCAATTTATCACAAATAGGAAATAGGGCTCGTAGGGTTCATCCCCACGCCCCAAGACGTGGAGACTACTCACAAATCATAGCAATAGCACGAAAATAATCAATGAAATAGGCAATGGAATTCATCACAACAATGATATAAACAATAAAAATAGAGTTTTTGGGGAAGAGAGATGCAAACCAATGTAGTTCTTCAATTAATCCAACAAAAATCCAAGTTTTCCCTCTTCTCTAATCACAAATAATAAAGCAAAAAGTAGTCTCAAAAAGCTGCAAAAAATCTAAGAGATGGCTCCCTAAACTAGGGTAAAAACAGGGCTTAAATAGCCCTCAAAATCGTCCAAAAATCCTGACCAAAACGCCCCTGCACAGCCTGTTTTCCGCAAATTTCGCTACAGGCAGCGCATCGCACTCGGCCGAGTGACAAAAGTCGCTCGGCCGAGTGAAAACCCTGTCAATTTTCCAGTAAGTCGGGGGCTTCAGGGGTCTTCAGTTCGGGGGCGGCTCGGCCGAGTGAGCTATCGTCACTCGGCCGATGGCTTCACTGCACTCGGGCGGACGTGGTTTACCACTCGGCCGAGTGGGTCTTCTGAAGCTCAGATGGCCGAAAAACAGTAACTTCGATATTTTGGAGGGGCTTCGTCTGGGCGCCACTCGGGCAGACGTGGTATCGTCACTCGGCCGATGTGGTCTCCGTCGCTCGGCCGAGTACACATGGAAATCGTGTCTGAACGGGTCGGCCGAGCAGTGTCTCGCTGGTCGGCCGAGTGGCTCCTCCACTCGGCCGAGTGGGACACAAAAAATGCCCATTCTGCTTATTTTGGCCTCCTCGTCGCTCCTGCGACGTCCATTCTTCTTCCGCTCCTATCCAACAGCAAAATACCCCTCGGGGAGGTCGTCGGTGGCCGTCTAGAGTAAGCGCATCTCGAGATCACTCCAAATCGCGCCAAATCACCTGAAATGCGACAAAAACAACAAATCGTGAAAAGCATCGCAATATCGTCGATATATCGTGAAAAAAACATGATTTGGGCGATCTAAATGGCATGCAAACATGCGGAAAAAGGTGTAAAATAAGGAGTGATCAATAATCACCACCACAATCGTAACATTTAATCTCCCCAAACTGAACATCACCACTTATGAAGAAGACTCCATTTCTCGGCATGTCAAAAAGACAATGAAACTTTGTTTCAAATTGCAATTGAATTCTTGGAAAAATAACTTCCAAGCAGATATGTGCTATATGTCAAAGAAGAATGTGAGCAAAAATTTGATTACAAAATCTAGATCCGAAAAAGAATATAAAAATAACATGGATAAGAAGAACAATGGTGATAAAAATACAATGGTGATGAAAGTCTTTCTTAGTACGGTAAATTTAAGAAATAGAATCAGATGCAAAATATTACCATTTTCTTTCTGTGATATCTCACATGCTTCTATTCTGACGAAAAACATTGGACCATTTCACAACTCGAAAAGACGATGGATGACTAAAAGTAAAAGGGTGCATGACAGAACCAGGAAGAAGAGGATGCACGATCTTGAGACTGTGATAGAACAGTTGAATGTAGTGTTGATGGTTTTGGTCATGGTGGAGGTTCTTAGGAAAGAACCAAAACATATCATACCCTTGAGAAGATTGCAGCTGTACATGCAACAAATTAATCAGCAAAAAATCTAGAAAAAACTCACCATATCTCGAATGAAGACCTCCTAAAATTCTTGGATCTATATCCTCTCAAGATTTGATGACCTGTGTCTAGAGAGAACATGCAACAAATTAATCAGCAAAAAAGCTAGAAAATACTCACTGTCACTATAGATCGAATGATGACATCAAACTGGCTTGACTTTTAGCTCCAACCGCTAGGGTTATGACTTCTGCTCTCTAACTCGATTCAAAATTTCTCTAACGTGGATTGAAATTTAGTTATCACTTCACAAAAGAAAATCCGAGAGAACTTACAATTTGAATGTCAAACTTTGCTTAAAAAATTATATCAATTTACAATTCACTCAAGCAAAAAATACATACATATGGTTGTGTATGCATCAAGTGAGTCATACTTAACCAACATACTAATTTGCCAATTTTCTACAACTTATTTTTTAAAAAAATAAATTTAGTAAACCAACCATCTATGATTCTATTATTTTTGATAATTTTGGTAACACTGGCTATGTCTATTTAAAAAAGTAACAATGTAATATTTCGCTCAAAAATATGCAATCTTAGCACCAAAATCCAATCGTTATTTTCTACAAATAGCTGATAAAAAACACAATTCAAAGGTAAACAACATATAGTTAACCGAAATTTCAATGAATATCAGGATCGTTTATCAGCGATCGAAAAACTCACAGTAGATCAAACAAAGACCTCCTGAAATTCATGGATATATCTCATCTCAAGAAATTGCCTTCACTTTTGGCTCCAACCTTAAGGGTTACTGCTTCTACTCTGTACCTCGATTCAAAAATTTCTCTAATGGGGATTCAAAGTTGTTAACACTTCACAGAAGAAAATGTGCATGAACCTAGAAAATGACTGGCAACTTTTCTCAAAGAATTATTTCAATTTATAGATCTATCAAGCAAAAGCTACATACATATTGTTATGTATGGATCTTGTGAATCATACTCAACCTGCATACTAATTTACGAATTTTCAATAACTTATTTTTAACAGATAAATAATTCAAAAATCCATAAAAACTCAAAGCTCGGTAAAGATGTCGATTCGTTTCCGGACATTAGCCCTAGCCTCGGCGAGATCCTGCTTCACATGCACTGGTCCGTTCAATTTAAACATAGTGCTCTCGTTTGAGATATCCAATTCCTACAAAAATCAATTCAATTCGTCCTTCGATTATTTTAAGAGGATACCATTGTCTCTATCTTATCCAACTAAAAACCTACAGCCAACGGTAGCAAGTACGTCTAAAAGGGTATCTTATCTCATCATAACCAAGTCACAATTATGCATGAAGGACGCACCATCAATACTAATCGAGACAAAATATAATTTTTAACGCACCATGCAAACATTATGAACATAATATAATGTCTCTTACCAGAAGTCATCCATTTCACTTGTAGGCACCTGAAGGTACATCGATTCATATAGAATCCTCAACGGGTCTATCTGCGGCCCAAACAAACAAGCAAATCATCATTCTAATTAAAACCCTACATCATAAACTCTACAAAAAGAAACAGAATAAGAAGAAATTGCAGCTGATACTTCCTCTTGGGGGGGTCATGCCTTAGTCCATGCAAGTCGTAAACTTTAAGCTCGTTTTCCTTATCATTGGATTTTAATTCCAACTTGACCATCTTAATCACCTTCTTACCTTTCTTAATCACCTTCTTGCTATCTTCCTTCTTCTTATGTTGCCCCTTCTTCTTCTTCTATAAATCCAAATTCATTAAAAAACTTAGTATCAGTTACCATAATGTACCATCCACAAATGTTACATTCAGTAGCATAAGCTGTCAAATGTTGCCAGCCAATGATCATATTGAAGAAAGCTAACTGAATAGAGTAAACTTGATAATTGTCCATATTATACCAGTATTTGCTTTTATATAGAGACAAATATAGAGACAAAATTATCAGCATGGAATGCCAATTAACAGAACTATGCCGATAGCTCACTGAATTAACATAAATATGCCATTATCAGCAGGGAATACCAGTATTTGATTTTATCCCAGTTTTTGACGATTCATGAATTAAATGCTTCAAGCTAGTAGCTACTAATATGCAAACATTATGAATATAATATAAGGTCTCTTACCCGAAGGCATCCATTTCACTTGTAGGCACTTGAAGGTACTTCGATTCAAATAAAATCCTCAACGGATCTATCTACGGCCCAAAACATTATCAATTAACAGAACTATGCCAATAATACTCATATTGCAGGAAGATACCAGCAAGCATGTAGTTTAGATTGCTGAATAGAGTTTACTTGATAATTGTCCATATTATACCAGTATTTGCTTTTATATAGATACAAATATAAAGATAAATATAGAGACAACTATCAGCATGGAATGCCAATTAACAGAACTATGTTGATAGCTCATGAATTAACAGAACTATGCCAATTAACACAAATCAGCATGGTATTTGCTTTTATCATAGTTTTTGAGGATTCATGAATTAAATGCTTCAAGCAAGTAGATCACTACGATCAACATCTCCTCATCAAAATCCCTCCGGTCAAATTGGTAGGGACCAAAATTAAAATCGGTACTGATTATTTAAA
This sequence comes from Scilla litardierei, assembly GCA_030789695.1. NCBI lineage: Eukaryota > Viridiplantae > Streptophyta > Magnoliopsida > Asparagales > Asparagaceae > Scilla > Scilla litardierei. Next base: position 31,741,404 of record CM061130.1, read on the forward strand.
AAGGAACAACAATTGGTCCAAATGAATTTTCTAATAGCATCAACATCATCTTCATCGATTGGAACAGGGGAAAGAATCTTGAGAGGAGACAAGACTCTCTTAAGTATCTACAAAAAAATTAATGAACTTGACAACAGAGAGAGCAAGAGCAAGAAGAAGAAGAGAACAATGAAGTACTGATGAGACTGAAGAGAAATTTGTAGGGATCGTCTAACCCTTGCAATACTAACAACACACACTAGAATGGGGGTGAGTAGTGTAATGGCAATAAAATTGTCCAATTAAAATTTAACTTGCAAATGCGGAATTATAAGTGTAAGAGGAATTAAAAGGCACAATCAATTCAAACGCAAACACAAAGTTTTACCCTGGTTCCCCAAACTTGGGTACATCCAGCCACACCAACATTCACTATATTCCCACACAGAGAAGTGAATACAAATCTCACAAGGAGATACCCCACAAAGAGGATTTATGCCCTACACAAGGACCCAACCAATCCTACACGAGGATCAAGACTCCCACACAGAGAATCACTAACTCCCACTCAGAGAATTAGGGGTTAGCCCTACACAAGGACACTAAAGTCCCATAAAGAGAGTTAATTCCCACAAAGAGAATTCCCTAGTCCCACAAAGAGACAACCTCCCACAAAGAGAGAAACTCCCACAAAGAGAGTATCCTAATCCCACAAAGAGAAATAGTAAAACAAATTACACCAAGTAAAGTAAATACTCTTACCTATGTCTTGAGATGCTTACTCATGAATGAATGCAAGGCAATGAAGAGGATTTCCAAGTGTTGGAATATGCTTGAGAGCATTTGGATGATTTCCCTTGAGCTGGACTTCAATGCATGAAGAGGAGTGAATGCTCAATAGAGGGAAATGAGGGAGCTTGAGAGTGGCTTATAGATCTCTTGAGATTTTCAATAGAATCAAGAGTAATCAAGAATTAATCAAGAAGTTTAAGCAAAGGCAGCACACTCATATATATAGGAATCCTATATCAAGCCCCAAAACCCAAGGAAGCAGCCAAATGAACAAATCAGCAATGGCTAGAAACTGGGTGAAAACGACAGGAACAGTCGACTGTTGATCAAAATACAGTCGACTGATCAACGGCTAGAAAATATCCAACGCCTATAATCTGAGCCAGGACAGTCGACTGACGAAGACAATACAGTCGACTGACAAACAAGACAGGCGCCTGTTAATCCTTCAGCAGACGACTGCTGTAGGGGATGGATCGAAACAGAGAGCTGCACTCTTTCTCCAGTTTACGCAAAGGCGACTGATGTCAATAATACAAACGACTGTCAATTAGTCAGGCGACTGTAAAACCTTAATCAATCGTCTACACAATACGATGGAGAAAAGACAGAGAGATGCAGAGAATGCACTTACGCTAAACAGGCGACTGATAGCCAATTTCCAGGCGACTGTAAGTATACAGGCGACTGTAAACTGAACGATAGACGACTGTGTGTAAAGCTCAAGTTTGAGTCAATATAAATGTTGACTTGAGCTGTGCATATCAGACGATTGTAGAAGGATCTACAGGCGACTGGAAATCACCTATTCGAATGTGTTTCCCTCATCAGGCGACTGATGAAAAGCCAGAGACTCCAAATGAGTCTTTGGACAGAGTGAACCTATTAGGTTGGATTCTATGATAATCCTAAGGCTCACTAAGACAGTTAAATGCATATGCATGATGAGAAAACCATCTAACAAGGCATTACAATAACCTAGACTCAAAAGAGAGAGAAAGCAATAAAGTAAATTACATGGATTACAATGCTTTCCTTAGAGTCTAAGTCTTCAATCTCGATGTCTTGATTGCTCTCCACCATCTCCAAGCTTTGGCACGCCTTGAGTCCAAGCTTAGGTCCTTCTTCACATGATGTCCATCCTTACACCAAGTGATTAGTCTACAAGAAAGATATTCTTGAAATAAACTGAGAGACTAAAACATGAGAGTCATTAGCAACAACATAATGTTGTGATCATCATCAAAATAAGATTGGTATGAAACACCAATACTCAACAATCTCCCCCATTTTGATGATGACACACATTATGTAAATCACAAAGAATTAAAGCATAATGCCAATGAGCTCCCTCTACTTATATGCACCAATTAAACAATGAGCTACACACTTGTAAATACTCATTATACCAATTACTATCATGGTGACATATAATATGCAAGGATTACATAAACCAATTGTAATATAATTGTAATATACAATATCATGCAAACATGAAAGGTTAATCCAAATCCCATATATCTCTCCCTATAGAGATATCTCTCCCTATATGCATATGTATATATCTCTCCCCATATAGATATGATTACATAATGCATATATCTCTCCCCCTTGACATCGTCAAAAAGATGGACATCAAATATATCCCCCTTTGTCATCTTCACTAAGATGTGACAATATGCAAGAAAAGAAAGAGATGTATGATACCAAATCGAACAATTTAGTGGGTATCAAATCACTATCACATGCTCCCCCTAGATTATAGAAACGGTCAAGATTTGACTTCTAGGATCTAATACCAATTATCCAATAAATGGAGCCATGGGCCAAAAGTGTATCAAAGCAATAGATATGGAAAAATCAAGCTTCAATGATATACAATGATAATGCCAAAAGAGTTATATCATGAAACAACTTGGCAAAATCAAAGAGGTTTTGGTTTGAGACCAAAAATAACCAATTGAAGACTAATGATCTCAAACATCCTCAAAATGAGAGTCAAAATATGTTTTAAAATATTTTAAGCATATAACATATTAACTCCCCTATTATCATACACATGGATCAAAAGTGCATGCATGTCAATAAAATCCTCAAGATTCCCATTTTCATGAAAGATACATACATTTGAAAGTATTTTCAAAATCATGAAACACACACACAACCAATGGGTATGCAAAAATATAACATGAAGCACAATACCCATGCAATATACAAATGTGTGTGGGGAACCTAAACATTAGGGAACCAAACCCAAGATGAGTTTGACTTCCTAACATAATCACACGAGGTGATCACATCCCTAACTAGAGAGTTGATGTAACTATCCCTCTCTTGCACACTAACCTTAGTGGGAATCCATAATCTCAAGGATTTCCTAGGCAAGGGTTTTGCCTTTGCAAGAGGGATGGATGTGGCATGCTTAGGTGTAGAAACGAATTTCTTAGCATGCAAAGAATGAGGATTTTGCTTCTTAGCAAAAAATAAAGATTTTTCATTCTTCCTCATCACCTTGTGATCTACATGCTTCTTGTTGATGTTATTGTTGTACAAGAAATCATGATGATTCTTCTTAGGTGCTTTAGCAATATTTCTTGTATTTGCACCATAAGAGGAAGTAGAGGTGGGTTTGGGAACCACATTTTGAATATAACCCAAACCTCCTCTATGATTTACAGGATGTTATTTTTCCAACAAATCGTGGAGTGAATCCCTAGAATACACAAAGCTTATGAGCTTCCGGGATTCCTCTTCACATTTCAACGTAAGTTGTTGAATGTGAGAATCTAAGCTAAGGTTTTGAGCAACAAGTTTTTCATTTGAAAGACTCAATTCCTTAACTTGAGAGAGAAGTGTGTCTCTCTCACAAGTGTCATAAACATGCTTTTCATCTTGAATTACACTTGCAATATCTAGCTCATGCAATCTACTCTTAGCAATCTTATATTTTTCTTTTAATCTATTGTAAGAGTTGATGCACTTACTAGCCTTTTCAGAGACCAAGTCAAAATTGATCTTGAGCTCCTCGTATGAGATCTTTTCCTTCTCGATCTCAACAATAACATCATCATCCTTGTAAGAGCTTGATGACGACTTCTGCTCCATAGCCATGAGGCACGAATCCTCATAGGAATTGTATGTGTCAAGCCAAGCATCCAACTCTTCTTCATTTAGACTAGAGGGGATTGGAGTAGGACCATCCATGGCTACAAAGCATGCGTGAGCATCCTCCTTTGCATCCTCTTCTTCGTTACTCGAAGTGTCCTCACTCGAATCATCAAATGTCCCGACAAGTCCCTTCTTGTGATTTTTGGACTTGGACCTTCCTTTCCAATGCTTCTTCCCTTTACCCTTGTAAGTTTCTTTGTTGGGTTTGGAAGGGCATTCGGTGGACAAGTGACCCTTTCCACTGCAAGTGTAACAAGTAGGAACCTTGTTAGAATTGGAGGCAAACTTTGACAAAGACTTACCTTGCTTGCATTTGAGAAATGCTTTGAATTGCTCGGCAAGCTCCTCAATTTCTTCTCCACTTGCATCTTCTTGCTCATCTTCTTCACTAGGAGCTTCTCTATGGAATTTTCTCCTCCACTTGATTGGCTCCTCCTTGGCATGGAATGCAACCCCCTTTTGCTTCTCTAGCTTCTCGGGCTTTGTTGGTTGAATCTCCTTCTTGTGTTGAAGCTTCACTTCATACGCCATGATATTTCCAATGCACTCCTCAACGGTATATTTGGACATGTCATATGACTCCAAAATTCTGTTGGCCTTTGACTCCCAACGAGGTGTGAGAGAGTCAAGGATCTTCTCTACACGATCCTCTTGGAAAATCGTCTTCTCGAGTCCCTCCAAAGCATTCACGATATCAGTGAACCTTGTGAACATCTCTGAAATTCTTTCGCCTTCCTGCTTCTTAAACATTTCATATTTAGATCTAAACACAGTTTGTTTAGATTTCTTTACCTTCGTTGTCCCTTCATAACAAATCTCCAAAGTATGCCAAATATCGTTGGCCGTTTTGCACATGGAGATGTGGTTGAACTCATTTGCTAAGAGAGCGCAATGTAATGCGTTCATAGCTCTCGCATTGAACTTGATCGAGTCCTTCTTTGCCTTTGTCCTAGAAGCCGCAGGAGTAGTGGGCTTCTCAAATGGCACCTCCGTAATGTCCCATAGGTCTTGACCCTCCATGTAGATCATCATTCTGATCTTCCAACTTATGTAGTTGGTTCCGTTGAAGAGCGGGGGTCAAACTGTTGAGTGACCTTCTTCATGAGACGCGGATGAGGCATTGAATGCCATGGTTGCAGTATGCTTTAACCTTGCTCTGATACCAATTGTAGGGATCGTCTAACCCTTGCAATACTAACAACACACACTAGAGGGGGGGGGGGTGAATAGTGTAATGGCAATAAAATTGTCCAATTAAAATTTAACTAGCAAATGAGGAATTATAAATGCAAGAGGAATTAAAAGGCACAATCAATCCAAACGCAAACACAAAGTTTTACCCTGGTTCCCCAAACTTGAGTACATCCAGCCACACCAATATTCACTATATTTCCACACAGAGAAGTGAATACGAATCTCACAAGGAGATACCCCACAAAGAGGATTTATGCCCTAAACAAGGACCCAACCAATCCTACACGAGGATCAAGACTCCCACACAGAGAATCACTAATTTCCACTCAGAGAATTAGGGTTAGACCTACACAAGGACACTAAACTCCCACAAAGAGAGTAAATTCCCACAAAGAGAATTCCCTAGTCCCACAAAGAGACAACCTCCCACAAAGAGAGAAACTCCTACAAAGAGAGTATCCTAATCCCACAAAGTGAAATATGAAAACAAATTACACCAAGTAAAGTAAATACTCTTACCTATGCCTTGAGATGCTTACTCATGAATGAATGCAAGGCATGGAAGAGGATCTCCAAGTGTTGGAATATGCTTGAGAGCACTTGGATGATTTCCCTTGAGCCGGACTTCAGTGCATGAAGAGGAGTGAATGCTCAATAGAGGGAAATGAGGGAGTTTGAGAGTGGCTTATAGATCTCTTGAGATTTTCAATAGAATCAAGAGTAATCAAGAATCAATCAAGAAGTTTAAGCAAACGCAGCACACTCATATATATAGGAATTCTATATCAAGCCCCAAACCCAAGGAAACAGCCAAATGAACAAATCAGCAACAGCTAGAAACTGGGTGAAAATGACAGGAACAGTCGATTGTTGATCAAAATACAGTCGACTGATCAACGGCTAGAAAATATCCAACGGTTATTATCTGAGCCAGGACAGTCGACTGACGAAGACAATACAGTCGACTGACAAACAGGACAGGCACCTGTTAATCCTTTAGCAGACGACTGCTGTAGGGGATGGATCGAAACAGAGAGCTGCACTCTTTCTCCAGTTTATGCACATGCGACTGATGTCAATAATACAGTCGACTGTCAATTAGTTAGGCGACTGTAAAACCTTAATCAATCATCTCCACAATACGATGGAGAAAAGACAGAGAGATGCAGAGAATGCACTTACGCTAGACAGGCGACTGATAGCCAATTTCCAGGCGACTGTAAGTATACATGCGACTGTAAACTGAATGACAGACGACTATGCGTAAAGCTCAAGTTTGAGTCAATATAAATGTTGACTTGAGTTGTGCATATCAGACGACTGTAGAAGGATCTACAGGCGACTGGAAATTACCCAGTCGACTGTGTTTCCCTCATAAGGCGACTGATGGAAAGCCAGAGACTCCAAATGAGTCTTTGGACAGAGTGAACCTATTAGGTTGGATTCTATGATAATCCTAAGGCTCACTAAGACGGTTAAATGCGTATGCATGATGAGAAAACCATCTAACAAGGCATTCCAATAACCTAGACTCAAAAGCGAGAGAAAGCAATAACGTAAATTACATGGATTACAATGCTTTCCTTAGAGTCTAATTCTTCAATCTTGATGCCTTGATTGATCTCCACCATCTCCAAGCTTTGGCACTCCTTGAGTCTAAGCTTAGGTCCTTCTTCACATGATGTCCATCCTTACACCAAGTGATTATTCTACAAGAAAGATATTCTTGAAATAAACTGAGAGACTAAAACATGAGAGTCATTAGTAACAACATAATGTTGTGATCATCATCAAAATAAGATTGGTATGAAACACCAATACTCAACAAAATTCACATCAATTTATAGACCCATGAAATCCTACTGTTCATAATTTCCAGAAAATCCTAAAAAAGCAACTCTACTGGAGCTTCTCCGTTGCAGCTGCACAATGGCAGGGAGAAATGGCTTAAAAATTTTGATCCCATATTCGGTGAGGCTGAGGCTGAATGCGGCCGTTCATGCCGTTGACCCCTCTTGCCTGGATTTCTTCGCATCGAATTCTCATCGTGTATCGACTCGACGACCTTGTGCAGATTTTCTGCAGCAGTTTTGGGGGCACGAATGCAGGGGGAGAGAGAGGGAGAGAGATTTCTCTCCCCACAAAGTTTGGGTGGCCCATTTTTCGGGCTGGGTTTGGGCAGACGGGTCAGTTATTCCCCCTGTCTGTCATGAAATACAAATTTCAAATTTTGAACGTTGCAAACCAAAATTTAATTTTCAAACCACCAAAGTTCCCCACGAAGCTTATCCAATTTCTCTTATCCAAAAACCCATGATAACATCCCTCATTTGTATACCCCAAATACAATTCAAACCCTTATTCAATTTCTCTTATCCAATATCTCTTATCCAAAAACCCAGGATAACATCCCTCATTTGTATACCCCAAATACAATTCAAACTCTTATCCAATTTCTCTTATCCAAAAACTCTTATCCAATAACCCATTATAATATCCCTGTTTTAATATATATATATATATATATATATATATATATATATATATATATATATATATATATATAATATCACTTGTAGCACAAGCACACGATGCCTCGTAGGGCCATCATCCTCGCATCATCATCCTCACCATCTCCGCCACGTTCTACGGCACCTCCACACACATCCACTACCCCACCCACATGCATTCAGCATCCACACACTTCCACGGCACCCCCACGCACTTCTACCACCACCACTTCCATGGAAGCTCCACGCACTTCCGCTGCAACTTCACCACGCATTACACGTGCATCCACCACCTCTACCCCTCCCCCTACATCTCCTCCACCCACACACACATCCAGCACCGTCTCCAGACCGTCCACATCTCCATCCTAGCCACCACGTCTATGCCAAAAGTTGTTGTCTCACCGGCCGACCTCCTTTAGGCATCGCAGCACCACCACCACATCCACTTCCACCACATCCACTTCCACTCCCACAGCATCACCACGCACATCCACCACCACCACCACCACATGCACTTACACCACACTCACAGCACCCCCACACACTTCCACCCCACACACCCCACCATCCCAACCACCACCCCCTCCACCTTAGCATCCCAAGAAGAGGAAACCCGCGCAGATGGCCCCTCATGCTAGGCCACGCACCGCCACACACGTTTCCACCCCATCCCCACCATCATCTCCTTCACCCCCACATGCCAGGAAGAAATGCCTGGCAGTTGGCTCCTCAGTAGGGACGTCACCCCCCTGAGTCAGACCATTCTCACAGCACCACCCACGCCACCCCCACAGCCCGAGACGCCCCTAGAGACCAACGACATCACCTTCATAGACGATGCTCAGTATCATGCTTTTTTCGGCCTCTGTAGGCGCCCGATTGTCTCGACCAAATTCGCTGACCTAGGATCCTTAGAGCAACTAGGCATTTTACCAGGGGTTAGGCAGTTGTACGCTAACCTAGTCTGGGAGCATTTTCTAGGGCTTCAGGTGAAGACTTACATTCGCTTGACACTAGAGGCCCTCAGCTCACTTTGTCGTACCAACACGGGGATTACATTCTCCATACTGGACGCGAAGATGAAGTTCACTTACGAGGGACTCCGGACCCTATTCAAGTGGCATGCAGTCCCCGCTATCGCGACCACATATACCCCAGCTCGAATACTCCTCCCGTTATCTGTACTACACGCTTTTGGGAGAGGATTTCTGAGTTGCCTTCCTTCAGCACTAGCCGCTCGAAGGCCTCCTCGATCATTCACCCCTACCTTACGCTAGCCCAGCTCCACCTTGCCACCACCATGCTATGCATGAACGCACCAGGGACTATGTCCTCTGTCTTGCTCTTTCTTCTGTGGGGATGACCCTCCCTCGCGAGGCGCTACCAGATGGCACCTCTCGCCCCTCCTACCCTATTGATCACGCATAGATCTTCTGTGATCGTTATGTCAGGTTGCTACACTGCAGAGGGGCCCCATCTGTTGTGGCAGCTTTTTCACCATTGTCGCCCTTAGGGCAAACCTAGTCCTCCCCCTGATCTTCTAGAGGCGACGGGCCCTACCACCATATCCTTGTGTGTGCTTAGGCACATGCAAATTATTAGGGCCCATGGTGACCTCCACTGGGTTTATCTTCACAGGCGTTATAACACCGATTATATTATGCTCCCAAACCCAAAGCTGACCGTCGTGGCCCCTCAGCAGATTGAGTGGATCCTCCCCATGAAGGAGCGCATCCCTACCATTTACGAGCTAGAGCTCGATGATGGGCAGGTTGCCCAGCAGTAGCCTGTTCAGCAGCCAAGTGCTTCTCCCGCAAACACTGAGGAGCCACTATATACACTGCCCTAGTCTGAGCCTGCAGCGACCCCTTCTGTCACCACATCTGTTCTGGCCATGCCGCATCTATTGCACCATATGTCTCTGATTCTGCCACCGAGCAGTCTGTCCCCACCTTTTCTGAGGACCTAGCCCTATCAACTGAGACCCTCATTTCTAATTTGCTAGCTGATCCTCCTGTCCTCACCTCCTCACTGACACCTGAGACCACCATGGTGCTTGTATCCTTGACCGTACCCATTTCCAGCACCGTCTTAGTGATCCTTACAGAGAGTGTGGTGGTTTCTGTCTCCACAGCTGCTGCCACCACCTCTACCATGTCTTCCTCTACTCCTATCTCCTATGCCGTTGTCACCACTGCGGTACTGTCTTCACAGCCTACACTCCCAGTGCACCCTTTTTCACCACACGTAGCACACCTACTAGGGGAGTGTCTTCTAGCTCCCCCCGACATTGCAGCTCGATTATATGAGGTTGAGTAGGAGGTAGCTGAGCTCCGTAGAGCCGTGCAGACACTCACTGAGATTGGATAGCGGAACAGCGAGAATCTGGACCGTATTCTTCACCTTCTTCAGCCACCAACCTCACAGGGTGGTGCTGCCCAATCTTATTAGATTCTTGCTGTCCCAGTGTCTCCCCCTCCTACCATTGTGTCCATATATCTTTTCGAGGCCCAGCTTAGTCCAGCTTGGGGGAGTCACATTCTGGCGTCGATTTTTTATTGTCCATAGTGTCCATGTTGGACATACTATGCATCATCATCACATGCATCATCATCATCTCTATTTTTGTAAATACATACATACTGTACATACGCATAAGCATCTTTTATACCTTCTTTTGTATTTCTTCCCACCCACCCCACCCTTAGCATCATCTCATGTCTCTACGCCTGTGTTCTCAACAGTGAGAAGACTGATGCGTTTAGCTTGGGGGATGAGCGTTATCGCTTTTTACTTATTCTTTTTCCTTATTCACATTTTTAGTTCCACCTACCGCCCCATTTCCCCCATTTAATCATCTTTTTTCTTTTTTTCTTTTCTTGTTTGCTCGCATGCATGTTTTTCATTTCTTTCTATTTTATTTTGTTAGACTAAAGATGATTCTCCTATGATTGCACTATACACTGCACACACTCAACTTATCTGCTTTACACACTCACGTAGGATTTGTCATAGTCTATTACGCGTCACCTCATATTTATATAGAATGGATTATGATTTTTGAACTCTATGCTTCCGTGTGTTAGAAATGTTCCTTGGTTAGAATGCTTTTTATTATGCTTTTCCATGCTTTGAATTCATATTCTCCACAACAAGTATTCTTGAAACAGTTAAATTGGAAAATGCATTATTGATTGAAAAGTGAGTGAAAATGCATGATTGTGTGAAAACGTCTATTTTCATAATGGATGGTAGTTCAATTGGGTTTGGATAATCCATGACACTTAAGTAGCGTCTACTAGATATTCTGACAACGAGCCATGTCCCAATTATATACTTTTTATTTTTTTTGTATATAGCCAATTGTGATCCTTGATCGTGCCTTGCATTCCATCACATTTACGTGAGTTTGCAAAAATCCCAAAAAAACCCATAAAAATATTACATGAGTAATAGGCCCGAGGGGCTCTTCGTAACCCGATGCCCTAAGACCATCTGGTCTAGGATGCATAGGCCGCCTCTTGTATATACTGAGTTATCTCGTGTATATAAGAAAATAAAAGTATGTATATATAAATAGAATTGTATAGCCAAAACAATTGTAAAAAGAAAAATCCCACATCTCTACCTCAGTTTCTATATAGAATAGGGGGCATGTCAAGGCCGATACTTTCTAGGGATTGTGAAAGAGTTTAATGCGGTGATTTTTGGATTTAATTGAACCTACCATCCTCGTTTATAAAAATTAATTAAAATCATCTTGTATGCTTGAATGAATTGATCATGATAATACTCTGCTTAGAGGATGAGTTGTGGATATTTGGATTCGAATCATGGATTTTGTATATTGATTGCATACTATAATATGAACTTCCATCTATTTCATATCATATATTCGAGTTCACCTTATTCATTGAAAAATCCATTCTAATTATAATCCATGCTAGAATTGATGAATCCTTATGATTAGTGCGTTTCTAAATTATAAAGTTGAAGTGTTGTTGCGTGCTATGAGATGAGCAGATGATTTAGTCGCCTTTCCTATCTTTTAGTTTCCCTTGCATAGGTAAGCTTGGCGGATTTTGTTGTGCCCATATTTTCCATATTTATACCATGCATTTCCATGTCATTTCGATCACCCGAATCCATATTTTCATTTTATATCGTGTTTTTCTCGATATTCTTGATCCTTTCGATGTTTTATGTGTTTTCAGGATGTCATATCCTGTTTAGCCCTATACGGCGACTGATACTGTAGTTCTCTACACGCGAGTAGAGGGAGTATAATGAGATGATAAGAGGTGATATGGTGTGTATATGGCTAGTTGCAGTCGTGTAATTTCGTGAAGAGTGTAGGGGTATTTTGGTCATTTGGTCATATGGGTGGAAGTGTGTGTATAGTGAAGGTGGGTGCGTAAAGTAGTGTCATACTTGTAAATTGTGAAGGAGTGGGTTAGTGTGAGAGGGTCTAGTGTGGAAAGGGATGGGTTTAGTGGCACACCCGTAAATTTTCAGAAAGGCTAGGGGCAAAACGGTCATTTGGCCTAAAGCTGCTGTGTGTAGACACTTAAGTTGTGTGTGCATAAAGTAATGGAAAACTTGTAAATACTTGAAACTTGGGGGTAATTTTGGAAGGGTATTAAGGTCATTTTAGCCTATGCATGCTTATCCTAAAGAGAATTCTAGAGCTAGGTATTTTTATTACATTTCTACATCCTTCTTTAACTTTCTCTCGTTTTCATTTCATTTTCTATTCCTCTCTCCCACCCCTAAGCCATGGCCGAACTCTCCCCTCTTCCCTGTTCATTTCTCCAACACTCCAAACCCTAATTCTTGCTTCCAAACATTACAAGAAAACCCCTAGCTTTTAAGAGAAAGAAAGGTGGAGAGAAGAGAAAGAGAAGAGAAGGAGAAAAGGATTCTTTTGAGGTAGGATTCTAACCTAGGTTTGGGTATTTTTATTTAGGGCTATGAGTATGTTATGATGCTAGTTATAAAGTTCATGATCTTGATTTTATGTGTTATGTGTGCAATATGTCAAAAAGATTCAATTTTTACTTGGTTTTCTTAGCAAACTACCCTTCACTGAAATTCTGAAATTTTGATGTGGGTTTCTTCATGGATTGTGATCACTGGGGATGGAATTAACTTTTGAAAAAATATATCCATGTAGCTCATGACGTCCTACCCCAAATTCATATAAAATTTGTTATATGTTGAGTTTAATAAGTAGGGTTAATAATTCAATGTTTACAAGATGTCTGAAATTCTGTCAAGCTGTACACAGTTTAGCAAAATGAGGATTATTACCTGCACACTCAATGGATTTTGCTGATCTTGGTCTTGTTGGAAATTTAACAAGTTTATCTAAAATTTCATCAGATTTCTTATATGTCGAAATTCTGGCTGCAACATGCTTAAAATTGGCTTTCAATACATGCCCAGAATTCTGTCTGAAAAACAGTCTGGACATGCTGCACTAATTAATTCACTATAAATCACTCAGTCCACATTACTGCATGAAATTTTATGGGTGAACTCTCCAACTTTCATTCAGTAATTTTGTCAAATTAACATAATAAAATGGTGAAATATTCTGATCTTTTAATCTGTTCCTACAAATTGCAGCAAGTTGAACTGTTTTGGGTGAAGTTGAATTGGTGATGTTGTTAAAATTTCTATTTTAACATGCTTGAAGGTTGTTGATACCTTTGATAAAGTTTAATTATGTGATTTGTTACCAAAATTGATGGTGTGACACTTTACATTTACATGGCGACCGCCATATGTTTGTTAAAATGCCCAAATGAATTTGAAATGGAAGAAACTTGGAAAATGGCATTTATAACTTGTGTGCCATGTTCTACATTTGAGAAATTGTGCATGTTCATTGAAGATCATGACACATGACATGTCAACTAGGATGTCTCGATCTACCCTAAGGCAGGTTAGCATCCTGGTATGGGGATGGGGGAAGTTTGGGTATAACTTAACTATAAGGGGTTGGACTGAGAAGTTAGGGAAAGAGATATGTGATATGTGATACTTATTTCCCACTCGTCTTTACCGGGAGTAGAGGGGACATACGGAGGTTGTGTTATTATGTGGAGAGCCTCACTCCTGCCAGGGATGGGGGAGCTGAGAGGCCCGGCGTACAGTGCACGTGTCCACTGCGTCGTGTGCTATGTTCACCCCAATTTGGGGTGAAGTCCAAGCCCTTATCTTTAAGTGATACCCAAGCTTCCAAAGAGTAACTAACATCTGCAAATTAATAAACTTTACACGTGTTGTTGTGGCACATCTTTGAGTTGCACTTTTTACTTTAGTTGCTTGTACTCCCATTGCCTTTACACTCATAACCCTAAATGATTTTTCCTGCCCTAGTTAGTTTCCTATTGGGCACGTTTTGACGTGCTCATTTTACTTTTCAAGACTTGAGCAGGTGACACCAGAGCAGAATCTCCCTCAGGTGATTCATTAGACGTCAGTTAACTTGGGGACACCACTTTTTTTGGGCTGTGTCGTGTAGTGTGAGTTGAGTCGAGTGGTGAGGGAGTTGTCTTTTGCAGCTGTGGAGTGTGTTGGTGGCTTGTAGTACTTTTCTTATGTACTGGAGTGTCACGCCCCGCTTCCTATTATACTTGGGAGCGAGGACGCGAGCGGGTCTGCTTGGGCTGGAACGGTGAAGCCCCAACCCAATAAGCGTCGTGTATGACTGCGAACGATCCAGATTACATGTACACAAAGAATTAAGGCCCAGCATGGCCATTACAAAGAGTTACATAGAATTTAAAAATACACCTGAACGAGATACACCAACAAATAGTAAATTTTTTAACAAAGCTGCGATGAGTGTGCCGTCCTCAGCAGTGGGTCTTGTGCTCCTGGTTCTCTTGGTCCTCCTGCTCAATCTCCAAATGAAATCTTCGGTGAACTCTGCTCAAAACCTAACGTATATTTCACAAGAAGACGAGGAAAAATACGTCAGCGAGGGTCGCTCGACAAGATTTAAAACGTTAGTAATAAAAGGACCCTCAGCAAGGTAATATAGCTTACAAAGCTTAAGGTAAGAGTGATGCAATATGGTTCCGATAAGATGAAACATGGCAGCACGGAAAACATGTGAGCATAGCATCGTGTAGTGTGTAAAGTAGTGAGCAGGCGAAGTGTGGTGCGTAAAGTAATGAACACAACAAGGTGTAGTGTGTGAAGTAACCAGCAGGGCAAATGTAGTGTGTACATCAATAGTCGTGGCAAGTGTAGTGTGTACAACAATAGTCGTGGCAAGTGTAGTGTGTACAACAATAATCGTGGCAAGTGTAGTGTGTACAACAATAATCGTGGCAAGTGTAGTGTGTACATCAATGAGTATAGCAAGTGTAGTGCATAAAGTAACAAGTGGCATATATGGCTTTTGTAATGCACAAAGTAAAGGCACGACATTTGCAATGTACAAAGTAAAACATGATGTGAACTTAGTTAACAGTTTATACATTCACGATAGTAGCAAAAGTAAACAAGAGTGCCAACATGTACTTAATCTAGTGACAAGCCCAGTGTCTGAGGGGGAAGTGACTAGCATTACACCCAAGCCAACGGGAGCTACCCGTGGCTCTCTACTCACTGACCCGGCCAGTTGTCGGTCAAGTTTACCAATAGAGCGCAATCCAGCTTTCCGGTCTCTACTACATTTGACTACCCCACCCAAAGTGTCCATAAGTGTATCCGTAGTTCAATGCTTGCCGTATGGCAAACATTCCGTAAATGGTCCGCGGCCCAATATCCGTAATGCCTGAAGGCCCAATAATCATAATTGCCCGAAGGCCCAATAGTCCGTAATTGCCCGAAGGCGCAATGTTCCGTAAAATGCCCGAAGGCCCATTAGTCCATAATTGCCCGGAGGCCCACCATCACATTCATTAGGGGGTGGACAATTCAAAAACATATATGGCTACACAAATAGTAGTACCACAAGCAATAAGATCAACGCACATTTTTAAATTGACAAAATATTTGATATCTTTAAAATTTGTAGGTGTTAATACTTGCGCCTTTGAAAGAGTTGTAGGAAACAATATACTTGCCTGAAGCGTTTTGGGTGCACACGCGATCACGGTGAGAGGCGCGGAATAATCTGCGTTAACAGATTTCCCGTGTCAGGCTCAAAGTGCTCAGCCAATTATATAGTATATACAAACGAACTAAGTTAACATATCACATGCATATAGTAATACCTATAAACTGTTTTGTTGGGCTGGCGCATTACACATGCAGCTAACAACGTATACCCTACTATACTAACCCCAGTATAGTAATGATAACAATGTATGAAGTAGCTAACACATATTATTACATTACTAATTATCTCATAATATAATCTATAAAGTCTATAACAGTTGAGAGAGAGGGGTTCTCAATTGTATTTCGATGCAAGGTTATTTCTCAAATGTGAGATCCTTCAGTTGTAGGCTTCTTGCCATTTGAGGTTATTAATGCTCTTGAAATTAATCTCTCAAAAAGATAAAGTATATAACGTGCATCATTAACAACTTACGTGTTCATTTCTGTTGCAGGCAAGGCAAAGAGCGGCTGCAGTTGGCCGGCGACTGGTGATGGGGCGAGCTCCGTACGGTGGCAGCGACTGAGGCGATGGCAAGCGGGCGGTGACTGGGTGTTGTCGAGTCTTCAACGGAAGAAGAGTCAGGGAGAAGTCGGTGTTGTGAAGCGACGGGGAATGCCGGAAAAGATCGAAGGCAATGTGCGTGCATGGGCTGGGCTTCGGGAGTCCATGACGGCACTCGGAAGGTAGCAACGACGACGCAGGGACACGGCGTCACCGTCGGAAGGCGCGGAGGTAGGTTGAGGAGGCAGTGAGCTGGGGTGGCACGGATGTGGGTGCAACGGTGACTGGAGTGAACGGGGCATGCGGAGTTTGTCGAAGGAGGCGGCAGTGGCGAGCTCGGAGCGAGGGGAGTTCGATGGGGAGGGAGAGACGGCGAAGGTGATGTGCGATGGTTGCGGGGAGCGGCGTTCCGTGCGAGCTTCGGCTTCGTGCAGATGAGGGAGGAGGGCGACGAACGGGTGGAGGGGCTTGTCTCCGAAGAGTTATAGAGGTTGGAGGTGGAGCAAGGAGGGGCGACAGCGTCGTGTGGCCTAGCGGCGTCGAGCTACTGCTGTCCGACGGTGGCGAAGTCTGGCGTGCTCGGCGTAGTTGGAGGCACCAGTGTGAAGAGGAGGACGCGGGCTCGTGGTCTGCAGGCAGAGGAGGGAGATGTGGCAAGCTCAGAGCTGGTGTCGATGTTGAGGAGGAGGCCACCGGCTGTCAGATCCGAGCTCGTCACTGGCTGGAGCTATGGGGTCACCGGTGGGCTGTGAGTGGGGTTGTTCGAGCGTCGAAGATGTGAATGGGGGCGCTGGTTGGTCGAGCCTGAGGTCGGATGGGAGAGGGGAGATGTCGGAGACGAGCTCGCCGGTGTGAGAGCGAGGAGGATGTCGGTGCAGCGTCTCAGGGCGATGGGG